>VWYN01008775.1:478492-492780 GCA_013400075.1 Hippolais icterina | reverse complement strand
GTGAGAAGAATGGTATGTTCTGATATTTGCACAATATTTGAAGTTAGAGCTACCAGATTGTTTCATATAGCACTGAAATCTGACATGAATTATTTAATGGCATTTGATCACATAGGAAATCTCATGATGTTCTGTTTCCTGAGCAGAATAAGTGTGATTTCTAAAATCAGTTTTTACTGTAAAATTTAATTAACTAATTATAATACTTTTCAAGAATATTAAATATCTTATTGTAAAACTCTCCTCTAATAAAAATTCATGACAATAAAATTTGGTGAGGAATTGTTTATGGAATTCAAATATTACAGGAAGTTTGATGGGGGAAAATATATCTATGTCAAAGTCAGATTGAATACTTGTAATAAATACGTGGTCTACATACTGAGTTTTAGCACCACCTAAGTGCATCAGCTTTACTCATGACAATACCATGGAGCCTTATTTTATTTTATTGAATATTGTCCATAAGGATTTTTGTGTACCAGATCCATTATGAATTACATATATCATACATATCAAAATAACTACAAAACACTCTAGACAGAAAAAAAAAAAAAAAAAAAAAGTGCAGTTTTTTGTTGGTTTGTTTGTTATTTTTCTGTGAGTTTCTGAAAAAGACTGTAATGGTTTTGGGAATGAGGGAATGTTGTTTGTTTTTCTCTCAGAGTGGAGAATTGGGAGCAGGGCCTCTCTGTTTTGAGAAGTGTTCTTTGGAAAGCCTTAATTTTCATGTCCTTTATGAAGCAAACCCCCAGTGTGATCACAATCCTAGCTGTAGTAGTGCCAGGGAAAAGCAAGCATACAAACGACAAAACAAACACAGTCCAAGTGGAGTTTAACCCTTTTACAGGTGTTGCTGTTATCCTCTGCTTTACCCAAGCTGCCTGATGCAGCCATGGTCCCCCTTTAAATGGCATAAAATGTGCTGAACAGAGCACAGCCTCTAGAGACTGCTACAGATCACGCTCAACAATTAAGTTCCTCATTAGTGATTATTATGGAGTGCATATGTTGCTTTTCCCGTACCACTTGCATAGAAAATATGTATTTGGGGATTCAATACCTTCAGGAAAGTAGTGAATCTGAAAATCCAGGAGAAACCCAGCTTTCTTTATGTTTCTGCTTTTACTTATGGGTAGTATAAACATCACAATTTTTACAAGAAGCCACAATACTTCTGCTCTCCAAGATCAAAAGTTTAGGATTCTGGGGTCAGAAAGTTTTCAAGAACTTTTAGTTATTGTCATTAAACACTAAGTGTCATGGAACATAAACTCACCACTGATAAAAATCTTAATCGCAATCATAACTCCTCTTTTACACTGAGATGTAAAAAGCAGGGGCATTGGGATGTACAAGTCTTATTTCAGCCAAAGGAGTCTCTTGCATCAAAGAAGAATGTTGGGTTGTTGTTGTTTGGGTTTTTTTCTAAATTGACCCAAGGTCAATTTAGGTCTATGTTCTTCAAACTTTCAAGGCAAGCAAAAGTTTGAAAGGTTTGAGTTTTCAAGTTTTTTGATTGTCCTATTTGCAAATAAGAACTTCACTTGTAATTCAAATACATTTAGAAAGTGCAATAGCATTGGAGTTTTTGGCAGAGAAGAAGAGTAAGCCAAATTTGTCTTAAAAATTTCTTAGTTTAGTTTTATGAAAGAGATGTTGACATCAAAAAGGAATATTAAGATCAAATTAGTAGATATAAAATTGGCTGAACTTCTGCAATCATAAAAGTTTTATGACATTGGTTAGATCAAGTTACTAAAAGTCTTGTCTAGTAAAGCCTTGAAACATCATTTTCAGGTCCCTTTCTGCAAAACTTCTTTACAACTGGCTGACCCCAGCATGTACAGATGAGTGGCATTATTCCTCTCCTGGTGCCATCACTGAATGTCCTGAGGTATTTTTCAGCACATTTGTCCAGCATGTCCAAGTCCCTTTAAGTAGCAGCCCTGCCCTCCAGTGTAATAAACATTTTTCCCAAGTTGGTGTTCAGTATTATGTCTCTTCTCCCTCCCATTGTTAAATATGGTAATGTCTACTGTTCAAGAAGACATTGTAACCTATAAAAATAAGTCAAAATTATCAACAGAATAGAATACATTAATAAATACAATAATGTCAATAATATGCTTATTCATTTTCATTAAATACTGTTGCACTTCTTTTTTGAGAGGTTCAGACAGAGAAAGTACTTTTCTGAGAGTAAGACACAGCATTGGAGGTTTCCTGTAGGCTAATTGAAATGAAAATATTTTGTTCTAAAGATAAATAAATTATTTCTGTACTATAATGACAGGTAAGATATAAAGTTTATTGAAAGATGAAGATCATATACGTGAATTTGAAAAATGTTTTAATTATCATAGATTAAAGTCCTGCAAAGTGATATTCTATGCAGTACATTATCTGGAAAAAGAGTATTAATTTCCTCATATCATGAGCAAAGGGAATGCATGTGAGTGAATGTGATAAAAGCTGAGAACTGAATCAGCTAAGATTCTTAATCTGTAAGAAACAGGCCAGCTCCTCTAGAAAAAGAAATAGACCATTCCCAAAAAATTTCTGCTTTACAACAGCTCCTGAAAGTCTGCAATTCTGGAACATTCAGTCAATGCTCAACATGTTCAACATGGTCAAATTTGGTGGAAAAGTTTTGCTATAGACTGATCATTCCTGATCCTCAGGGCTCCTATCTTCCCAGCCAATTGTTTTAGAAGGTTGAGAGAGACTCATAGTTTGCAATACAGACTACAGAATACAGACTACAAATTTACAGTTTATAAATTCACAGTATACACATCCCATATTTTACAGTGCCCTATCACACTTTCTTTATCCAATGCCCAAGGAAACATTCACAGTATAAGAATCACAGATTATGCTGAGTTTAAAGGGACCCATCTGAGTCATTAAGTCCCAATGGAGAACGCTCAAGGAGTCAGAGCATGTAGCTGAGAGCATTTTTCAAATCCATGTTGGATTCAGACAAGCTTGGTGCTGTGACCTCTTCTCTGGGAAGCATGTTCCAGTGCTCAATTGAGCCTTTCATCAGCTCCTCTCACTAGCAATTAAGTTTACAACGATTTAGTGTTTAACATTTCCAGTTTCACCACTAGTCTAAAAAAATGTTTTTAATATAGTTTAACCTTCATGTTGCTGAACTTTATCTTCTTGTGTGTTTGGTTTTTTGATAGTATTTTTTGTATTTCTCTATTTGGCTCATGTCTGTATGAGATATTGCCAGGCTGTCTCTATGAAACAGTGGTTAAATAGCTGTTAGGAGACATTTTTGACTTTATAATCTAAGAGTTTTTTATTTTTTCAACAGCTTTCTTTTAATTCTATCTACATTTTCTTAACATTTCATTTCTACAAAAACTGACATAATTCATGAGTCATTTCAAATATTAGTTGCGTTTGAATTTTTAGTATTTCAGAGTCTTTGAAGCAGGTATCAGTAAAACAATTTTCTGAAACAGATGGCTAACACTTGGGGTGTGATTATAAAACAGAGCGTAGTGTCATGTAGATAGATATATTTGAAGAAGCTCAACTATTTGAAAGTCTCCAATTAGATCACCCTGTCATATGAGTTATAGCATGTCCAGTTCCTGAAGTGGCTTGATTATATAATATATTCTTAATGGCCTTAACCATTTCCTATTTGGAAGAGCAAAAGTGTCAAAAAAACATAGTTTGCATTTATTTTAACACCAGGTAAATTTTGAAATTAATCTCATCCCATTGCTATAATTTTCTGTATGAAATAAACAAGCAATACAAAAGTGTTAGTTGACATCATCTGTAAGCACAAAACATTGCAGGGCATTTATTTGGAAATTTGTATAGGTAGCTTTTAAATGAATATCAAAGAATTGCATCAAAGTATTAACCATGAGTTTTAATTGAATTAAGTAATTCTCCTGCTACATCAGTGTTGGTATTTTATTTTTTACATGTTAAGTTGTAATTTTTCTCTTGCTCTGCTGGAAATTTCCTATTTTCCTTAAGATTTCCAAAATGAATAATAGAATATGTTTTGTTTTCCTATGAAACCTCTCTTTTCTTTTGTGACTAACAAAGAATAGTGCACTTGTCCATCCTTATCATACCACTAGTTCTTTACTAGTACTATGGGCTAGCATGAAAAAAATAATTCAAAACAGCAAATTGGTTTAGGAACTGTTGTCCAAGGAATTAGATAAAGTTATAATTAAATCTTCAGTTTTCTAGTAGTTGTCTGTAAAGGCAACTGTATTTTAGTGATGATATTTATACCCTTTTCAATTGCAGCTTCTGTTGATTGATATTTTTTTCAATCCATCCAGCCAGTAGTGGGTTTCTGCCACTCCTCAGCTTTAATCTCCAAATTCAATTTAAATTTTGCCTTTGTTTTTCTGCACGCTTACCAAGGGCGCCCCTGCAGTCATGCTACCTGGTTTAAACACAGCAAACTGTAACAACAGATTAACTTTCATATGTCCACTTACAAATCTGATCCACCATTCTGCCACTCCGTTTTGCACTGTTGCACTCACTGCCACAGAATGCCTTCAAGGAACTTAAAAGGAACATGGTAGAGTTTCAGAAGATTACAATGACAGAAGTTACTTTGCTTTTTTTACTGTGTTGTTGGTTGGACTGTGATGCAAACTTTGCAGACTGTTAGGGAAGCATTTGGATTGGGGTTTTTTAGATGGGAAATTAAGATGTTGTTGGTATGTGAATTATTCTTTCCAGTTCTGGTAGATTTCATCATCCCTGCTTTATCATAAGGTTAACATTATTGGAGAAATATTTTAGCTGTTTTTCTGGCCTTGTTGCAGATGGAGATTGAGGTTGACATATTGACTTTATGTCTCTTTGTCACTTTTGTTCCCTGGTGGCAGCTTCTAGTGTACAAGAAAACTTTGTACCTTTTAGAAAATTTCATAGAAAAGCATAGAGACAGTTAAAAAGAATTATCTTTCAAAAAATATTTCCAAAAAATATTTATTATTAACCTAATGTTACAAAAACACTGAAAGGAGGTCATAGTTGTAAAGGAAAATTTTTCTGGGCACAAATGTGTAGCACTTCTTTGTAGCCATTACATTAATTTTCACTTACTGTAGATGGAAGTTAAAATTTTTGTGCAAAGGGTAAAATATTAAAATTTATTACATTTTTCTTTAGTAAAAACTACTGAATTTTTACTAAATACATGCTGAAAATGTTGATGCAATATTTAAAAAATGATCAGATTTGGGGAAAAAATGCAACAGATTTTTCAATTCAAAAGTACTCACCTGACCATGCATTTAATTGTAAGTTGGTGAAATATATATATTTTGGTTATGGAGAATATAAACTTTTAAAAATCCTGCTATGAAGTTATTTCTGTATTATGTGATGTACAGCAAGAGCTGTGAGAACTAAAATCCTACATTAATTAGTTTGGATTTTGAATAGGTAATGAAGGCATCACAAGTAAAATGCAATTTGGTTTTGGATTCTTTCAGGAATCTGAATAAATTCATAGGTTTATTTGTCACTTTACAAAATATGTAAATACTCTTCTGTTGGCTCAGACATCTATCAAGCAGATAATAGTTCTCTAATTTAGTTTGACTAGAAAATGACCAAGCTATTATGTTGGTTTTTTCTCCCTCAGAACATTATCAACTGTATGTTCCTGAGTCGGCTCAAGTTGGATCAGCAGTTGGCAAAATCAAAGCAAATGATGCAGACACTGGGTCAAATGCAGACATGAAGTACACAATTATAAATGGTGATGGCTCTGGGGTATTCTCCATATCTACTGACAAAGAAACAAGGGAAGGAATTCTCTCTCTGAAGAAGGTAAGCCATAGAAGATGTAAAATTTCGGTGAAAATTTTACCTTTGTCCCCAGCCTACTTGAATCTTGGCATAGAAAGTTTATCTGTGATAATGAATGTGTGATTCAGTTTTCATAGAAGTTTATTCTTTGATTTACTTTTCAGCTGGTATCTAAATGATCCAGTATTGTGCTAAAGACTTAAAATGTTACTAGTAAAGCTAGCACAGAGTTATTAGTTATATGTATACATATCTTCATTTTTGAAGATCCTTCCACAAAGGGTTGATTAAAAATTGTCACAAAGTATTTTCACTTTATCTCACAAATTTCCTTGTTTGAGTAAGAAACTGGAGGAAAACCAAACAAAACAGCTCAATAAAAGCCATTGCTCTCTGTATCCTTGAAAAAAAGAATGGTCATCATGCTCCCCTTTTGTCATTTTCAGAAAAGTATGCTAGAATTTTCAGCAAGTTCAGGCTTCCCAGAAAAATTGTCTAACAGCCTATGTGTCTTCCATTTTGTATAATGAAACTGGAAATGTTCAAGAAACAGTTATTTCTCATAAAATTCTGTAACTCCTTTCTGGAGTTACAATAACACTAAGATGACATTCCTTTTGGGAGTCTCATATTAGAAACTCAAAGCACAGTATAATGCACAGCAGCATTTTCCAGTTAGCCCTGTAACTGATCACTTGAGCTACATTTGGCATTTTCAGTATGGCATGAAAATCATAATGGCCAGTGAATACATACTGAAGTTACGTGGATTATTGTCATGGAAAGACATTATTCATTGGGAAAATAAGAAACATGAACAAAAACTCTGTTTAATTAATCTAAAATGGAAGTGTTTTGCTTTCTTTCTGGGGAAGACTTAATGATCTTCAGTGTTATGATAATTTTAAGTAAATAAATACAAATATGATTTGCATATCTAGAGACACAAGACAAGTCTTCCTCTCACCTTATAGCTACAGTTATTGAGATGTTATAGGATGGAAAAAAAGCAAATGAAAGCAAAAAAGGGAAAAAAAAACAACTCTGGCTATATGTGAAATGTCAGCTTTTTCTGATTATCTGAACAGATTATATCCTTTAAAAAATGTTACTGTTTGATCAAATAACTAGATAAAAGAGTTTGTGTTACTACAAGGCTTCCTGTCATTCTTCATGTGTTTTCTTAGAGAAATTAATATTTCTGTACAAGTTAATTCAGTCATTGTCAATATAAACTGGGTTTTCCAAAAAGACATCAAAGATACAAGTTGCAGTCCTATTTTAAACCTGTTTGCTCTTAGAATATACATGCCGCAGAGAAATGAAAACCACTATTCAATATTTCTCTGCTCATAACAAAAAACCCATAAATTAATGAACATCTGTGTTAGAATTTATTAAACCTATATTTCTTTATGAATTTACTTGAGTAGCATAGTTAGCTGCTCTTTCTTGCATAGTAATGGATTTACCAGGCTATGGTAAATTTTCATGCCTTTAAAAATTTTTTTTTTATATTCAGGAAAGGGAAACAGAGAATGTGAGGATTGCAAAAGCCTTATAATTTTTGAGTTCAGAGAATGAATTAATTGCCCATAAGTGCACAGAGCGGAAATCAAAGAAATATATAAAGTTTATATAAATATTGACCAGTTTTCTTATACATCATCAGTCAAATCTATTGTAGATTTCAACTACAAAACGCATACTGCCAGTGACAAACCATATATTTAGTTCCTTATATGTCTTGCATAACGTACTCCTTTGCCACTCCTTGAGGTGACAAGGAATACCAGTTTAAACTTGGATGAAGAGTTTTTGTTAGACAGTCTGTCACACCCATACAGAATGATACTGGTATTGGTGGAATTCTGTCATGCTATAATAAATAATAATTCTGGTTCTAAAAAAAAAATCCACACTTATGCAACTTCTTTTAATGATATGACTGTGTTTTGAGACTCTTGGAAATAGACTACATCTGTAGCCTTTCCTTCATTCACTTCGCTAGAAGGATCACCTGGTCATAAAAGTTCCTGTCTCTTACAGTGAATGTTTTCCTGCAAGAAAACACTCACTGTAAAAGTGTTTATTCAGTTGAGGATGAAAGAGATGCCCAAAACAATTTTAATGTTCCCATTGCTGTCTGTGAAATTTTTTAATTAAAGATGTGAACTTATTTCAATTCAGGATACATCAGTCTCTACCTTTTTCAGGGTTTAGGATTTACTGATTAAAACCAAAAGGTAAAAAAATCCAGACACTACATTATCATGAAAGTAGAATCTGAGGCTCATTCTAAACCCGGAGTTATTTCCAAAACTCGTATATTTTCCAATATTCTGTTCTAGAGAAAAAATGAAACCATCGTGCTTCATTTATATCTTTCTACATATGAGGTATGGCAGTAGCTGCCAGAATATCAAAGAGTATCATCTCTTTCCAATATAATGAAAAATGTTTTAGTTAAACAAAAAAGATATCATTAAGTTGCTAACAGGCTAGACTGGAGAACAGAATGGCTCTGAGAATTCTTTTTTCTGCCAACAGCCACTCGACTACGAAAAAAAGAAATCATATACACTTAATATAGAGGGAGCAAATACTCATGTTGATTTTCGCTTTTCGCACTTGGGACCATTCAAAGATGTAACGATGTTGAAGGTCATCGTTGGCGACGTGGATGAACCCCCGCTCTTCACTATGCCTTCCTATGTCATGGAAGTTTATGAAAATGCAAAGATTGGGACACCTGTTGGCACAGTAACGGCACATGATCCTGATGCTGCAAACAGTTTAGTGAGGTATAGTAAATCCAAATTATATGGATTAATTATTCGATCATGACATTGAATTTCACAAGCTTAAGTGTTAATGAGATCTGGAATGCATGAGGACTGTTTATTTTAGTACATAAAGGGAAACATAGGTCAGAACAGTGTCATGATCAGTTTGTAAAGATAAGATTTTGTAACATAACCTTCAGCCTTTATTTGGTTTGTGCTATAAATCTCATCATTGGTCAGAGCAAAGGTCTGATTTTCCAGTGGTATCTTGCTGTAAATCTGTTAAATATCATAGCACCGTTTTGCACCTGTCTATCAGAATTGTGCTGGCCCTCTGCACACTGCCTGCACTGTAGTTGTCCCAGCTGCTTGTGCAAGACAGCAACAGGTTTAGATATATCTTCCTTTTAGAGATGAGCCGGATCATTTTTGCAAAACTTTGGTTGAAGATGAACCAAATATTTTGTAATATGCTTCAGCTTCGGTGGAGTATCAAAAGAATCAAATATGTGTAATAATTTTGTGGAACAATACATGAACTTTTGTGTCAAAGGTGGTAGAAAATTTAAAAGTTTCCAAAAAATATCCACAAAACCATTTTTGATGTTTTTCCTTTCCATTAAATAATGGTATAGCCTTTGTAGGAATCATATGATTATATCCTTGGAAAGCAGTTTTTCTCAAGCTAATTAGGCATATTTAGCCTCCTGACTGAGTTGAAATCTGCTGGGTATGTGTAATAGTCTCGGTAAGATGAAACAATATTTTCAAAACAATGAAACCATCAGGTTTTTATGGTTCTTTTGTGATAATAGTCTAAGATTCAAAATGTTTTGTGTCAGAGAATCAATATATGGAATTTCTTAGTGGCAAGTTATTGCCTTTGAAAAATTTCCACTATGGTATTTGTGCCTAAATCATAAGATGCATGATAAAATTTTCCTAAGAATAGCTGCCAAATGCCTGTAGCTCTAATACTATGATTCTGAAGCTACTAACACAGTCAGACCAACTCCCATCATAGAAGTTTTGTGTAGGGATGGCAAGTGTAGATTTGACTTGTTGGTCTATGATTCAACTGTTACCCATAACAATTTTGTCTAGAAAGTGATAACTGAACTGACATGTGGCTGTGTGGGACTCTAAACAGACACCAGGCTGGGTCTGTGTGCCCTCAAGTTTTCCTTGAGCTTCCTGATGCGGGAGCAGAAACACTGATCTGGGAATGGACAGCTCCTATCCTCCTTCCCTTACCTCAATTTCATACAGAAACACTGATGTAGTGCAGAAGGACTTGTATTGTTTCAAGGTCTGTCTACAGCTTGGGAAACTATGGGTTGGAAGAAGTGTGTGACCTGAGAAGTGGGACAGACTGCATGGGCTTAGCTGCTGTTCCACTTGGAGTCAGGGTCCTGCCCCGTGCTCCACTCAGAGTGGCGAGCAAAGGAGCCACTCAGAGGTGGCTGTATTTCTCAGAAAGGTCCATGCAGTGCACTTGCAGCTTTTTGTGCTGCTTTGCAGGAAATGTCTCCACTGTTTGTCTGAAACCCTGGTGAGTCTGAAAGATAGTCAGAAATAACGAGGTCAAGTCTCTTCTTTGTTTCCCCACAATTCCTAGTTAATTGAAAATGAAAATAGTGATGATAAAAATGTAACCAGGAAGATTCAGTGTAAGTTTCTTAGAAAGCAGAGATCACAATCTTCAGGGAGGATAGGTACAGATAGGACTTGCCCTGCTGATCTCTGTGTGGCAGGGGAGTAAGCAAATAGCGCTTCTTATCCAAATGGCTCAGATACATCTCCAAACACTGTGAGGCTACAGGACAAGATACAGAGCAGCGATTTGCTTATCATTCTTTCCTAATCCACTTGTGCATCCTTTCCACTTTATTAGGACATTCACTACTGTGTATGAGATTGATGAAGCATTAAGACACACACAGTTGAAACGATATCACTTTGCTGTTCCACTACTAAAAGAGATACAATGCTGTGATTTGTTCACTGTCCAATTAAGTAACAATTTATTTTGATGGCAGGAACAATTCTTGTATACAGAATAATGGCTGGAAGTATAGTTAAGGTAATTAACAGAGTTCAAATCTTTTTAAGTTATTTTAACTGAACACAAAAATAAATAGCAGCATCTATTGCTATCAGTAGAGAGAGACAAAGTGGGGTTTGTCCTTATTTCCCCACTGCAATTTCATCATAGTGATTTCATCTGGTTCCTGACCTGAGCAGTATTCAGAGGGCACTGACTTTTTTTCCAGTGCTTGTGTTAGTGTTCTAGTCTTTAAACCCCAGCAGAACAACCTCTGTAATAGCAAATGGAGCTAATAGTGGTGGGGTCTTTTTATTCAGTACTTATCTGATCGGAAATTTAGACTGTTCTAAAGGATTTTTCTTTTTAAGCTGATTGATGGTTGTCATGGGTTTGAGTCGCTGGCCTGATGCCAGTGCACCCATGAGAATATAGTTCTTTAAAATAATGCTGTGAAACAGACTGGGAATAAAACAGAGCAGGCTCCAACTTAGAAATAGAAAGAAGACTTTATTAACTTACACTATATAGAAAAAAAGGAACAGGAAGAAACAAAATCAGAAGTGAAAAGAACCTCCTAAACCACTCCACCGCCCCCCCCACCAACATTCCTACCAAAACTTCCTGAGAAGAAACCTGGAACTCCCAACTTAAAATATTAAGGGAGAGGAGTCTTCCTTGTGCCCTATAGAAACTCCCACAAGAAACACAGTCTCTTGTGGCCTGCACTCTTCGCAAATGACCCACCCCATGCAGAGGAAATGTACATTTGAGAAGTCCTCCTTTCCAATGGACGGTGCTGTCACCACCACCCATGGACCAAAACTGCTTGTAGGGTTCTTTTTAAGAATGCCTCTGGGACACAAGTGCCCCCCATTTCTCCCTTGGTGCAAAGGCTTTGAGAACAGAAGCCTCTTCTGAGGGCACCACCACACCCTCTCAATCTTCTGTTCACTCACTCTGGCACTGGCATTTTCACTACACAGTGCCCAACCTTGCATCCCCCTAGACACAGTTTCCATAAGTTACAGGAGCGTTCGTGCAGTCTCCCTCTGGCACTGTAGCAACACGTTTCCTATTTTTTTATTTATTGTTAATATTAATTGTTTATGAAATGGTTCAGTCCATGTTCCCCCTATTCCCTCTCCCAAATGGTTTCCCCCTGCACTTGTTTGTGCAGCAGCTGCGCCTGTCCATCTCTGGGAAGGACTCTACCCTCTTTCTAGAAAGAGCGGGAGAAGTCAGTCCCTGATCGGAGCAAGCAAAATCCCCCACTCCACGTTTTCCATTCGTTGTCTGTGTGCCATCCTCACTCCCCTGATTGGTTTTCCCTCTTGTGTACGCCCCTTTTCCTGGTCCCTTATAATCAATTACCTGGTCCCCATTAGCCACTTCGTGGGCTGCCTGCGTGCTGAGCAGGTGACAATAAACTCCATCTTGGCTCGAAGTCTCCTTTTCCCACTTTCATCGAAGCCTCACCAAGAGCTCTCGTGTAGCTCCTGACCCACTGGCAGGTGGTTGCCGGCCCACCTGCGACTGCCTAACTGGAGCTGAAACAATTCCCAGCCAGGGCAGCCGGGACTAGCTGGAAGCCATTTTCCAGCAGGCAGAGGGAATCCATTCATGGCACTACAAGGAAAGTCCAGCCAAAAGCCGCTCCATCATCTCTTCTTATCTTCTGCTGGTATTACAATTACTCTTTCTCCCATCACTTACAGAAGCTGCAGGTGATAAGTCTTCTGATAAAGCAGCGCTGGTTGAGCACTCCTGGGAGGGGGTTGGTGGGGCTCGGCACCGAAGACTCAAAGACATCCCAGGTGTTACAATCTTCATTCTAATGAAGATTCTTCTAATCTTCCACCCCTCCATTCTCAGTCGGCCTGGCTGGCTAAACAGTTCTCCTTCCTCCCCGCCCAGTCTGGAGGAGGGGGGCTCAGCCAAGGCCAGAGCTCACAGGCAGCTGTGCTGGCCCAGATCCAACAGCAGCAAGGCCCTAAGACAGCAGTGCCAGCAAGCTGGCAAAATGCTGTCCAGGCTCACCCAGGCACAGGCCGCATGGCAGGCCTTGGCCTTGGCCAGGGGAGGCCTCTGCTCCCCCTCCACAGCCAGGAGGAGGAGGGGGACCTGCTTGCTCTCTCCAAAGGCCCAGAAAACCAAAGAGCAGGACTCCACCTCCTTCACAGCCTGAAGTGTGTGTTCACAGAGATGAAATGACCTTGCATTGGTTCACAGGGTGCCAACCTCTTAACCAGCACTCTCTCACTTCCTAGGGCAGGTCAAACCACAACAATGGTTTTTTTCTTTGAAAAGATAGAAATGCATTTTCAGGGAAACTTTTTTAAATGCTCTGTTTTAGAGTATGATTATTCTACTGAAATATGAAAAGCAAGATACAATAGTGTAAGAAATAAATGTATTCAAAATTCATCATGTATTACTTTTAAATATAATGGGGGTTTGAGTAGTTTGAAAATCACTTAAAAATTTACCTAAAAAATGTTTTCTAAATCAACAGAAAACATACTTATTTGTAATTAATTCACAGATATTACTGCCGTGTTGGAACATTTATGGGAAACTAATCCCCTTTCATTGCTTTGTGTCAAGTATTCTGCTTCCATAATCATTTTGTTGCTTGAAAAGGTCACAGTTAAGTCACATCTTATAATATCTGATGTAGAAGTGGGTCTTGAAAGATCTCTTCCCACACAATACAGAAGAAAGCATGACTATTAAATGCTCTAATTACATTTTTTCTTAGTCCATTACTCATTTTAAATCTCTATATCTACTTAGAAATTATCTTTTTTTCTTCCCAAAATCATACACAGAAGACTTGCATGGAGATTAGGGGTGAAAACAGCTTTTAGTTAGCAAGGCGCTTGTCTTGTGTGCTGAGAGCAGCCCTCAGCTGTTAGTGCTGCATCAGGGCAGGGCAGCACCCTGACATCTTCCTGTAGGTGGTGATCCTTGGGAGGTGAGTCCACCCAGCCGCAGCACATACTGCAGGTGATCCTTGGAGCTTTCCAACTGCCTCTGCTCTGTTGCCAGTGGAATGATTTTCAGAAAAAGAATGCTACAGCTGTTCCCCAAGCCACCTCCAAGGCAGTGATTCAGAAAAGAGCTAAGACATAGTTTTAAAATCATGACATTTTCTGCAGCTCTGATATAATAGTGCAAGCAGTTCCATGACATAGACCAGATCCCCCAAAATAACTTCCTGGTTTGATAATGTACTATGAAGAACTGAAAGCCTTTATTAACCTTATACACTTAAGAGTAGAGTTTGAGATATAAGACATCCCGTTATAGAAATACTGTAACATCAGATTACTCCTTTGAGTGCTATTTTGTCACGCAGTGATACAGGAGGTAAATCACTGTTTTGAGCATTAATGATAGGACCTCTGCCCCCTCTAGTCATTTTTTTACACCCTCTTATTATGTTTAACTTGGATTGTTTACATTTCTGGGAAGAATTCTTCTTTGCCTGGTATCTAACAGAAAACTTCTGGTGAATGGGGTACAGGTCTGGATCAGGACTCTGCCTGTGACAGTAGTGTCAAACGATAAGAAAGATAAGCACCTTCCCTTTTCAGAAGGTCTACAATTGCCTGGTTAAAAACAACTTTGCTCTT
>VWYN01008775.1:391986-478435 GCA_013400075.1 Hippolais icterina | reverse complement strand
TTTTTTTTTTTTTTTTTTTGGTGCTTGGAAGATTGATTTATTATATTAATATGTTGAAATTCAAGTAAATTTTCTGTTGGACTCTAATCAGGCTGTAATATATCTTATTATAATGTATTTTATTCTCAAGGATTCATCAGCTACAGGAAACAGAAGTCACAAAAAACTGTTGTTTTGGTTTTTGTTTGGATTTTTTTCTTTTTAAAATTTTGTGCTAAAAATTATTAATTTTTTAAAATTTATTTTGTCCTAAAAATTTACTTTTAATTTTGTGCTAAATTGGTGAAGAATAAAAGTATAATCTCAGCCATGATCCTGGCTTCCCACTTTTCTAATGGTCTCATGTTGTTGCCTTAAAATGGGTGATATATCATAATGGTTATAATACATATATATACCTATGAGTATAAAAACTTGCTTTCCAACACCACACATATATAGAGGTTCTAATAAATACATAGTTCCCTTGTCCTACTTTGGTTTAAATTTACAACCTTCTCTTTCCTTCTTATAGAAAGAATACTAAAAAATTAATGAATTACCAGTGCATATGATTATAACAATTAAAGTGGTGTAGGAATTTTTCTTCAATTCCTGCATTGCGTAGATAAACTTATTTTAACTTTTGATGCATAGATTGTGAAAGATAGTCATCTTTTAGATTAATCTAAAAGTGAATACTTTCTGTCATCAGCCTTTAGAAAGTAATCTGAAATTTCAGTAAATGGTATTTTAAGAAGCATGCTCATATGTAGATGAAAGAACATACCCTGTAAGTTTTATGCATTCCTCTTATTATTTCTCAAATCTTGAAGACATAAAGTATTTTCAAAAATTCAAGTTTTAGGCTTCTTTTCTAATGTAAAGTTTAAATTTGCCAGAGGTAGAATAAAACCTCAATTTGTGATTCAAATTGAAAAGAGGTGCAAGACAACTGCATGAAAGGATTAAAGGGAGGGGCAGAAAATTAAAATTATATTTTTAAGATTCCCTCTTCCCCCCTCCCTTCCCCTGCCGAGATCAGTTCAGTTTCTGTGCTACTCATCCATACTCTTGAGTAGGGAGAAGGGATAAGACTGTTCCCCTTCTGGAAAATACAGGAGTCCTTTCACCTAGTTATTTTACTTTGTCTTACTTGCTCTTTGAAGGTCATTTAAGAGGATTAAAATCAGTTTGTTTCCTGCTGTTACAGATATCATTTATCTGGACTTCATTAAGCCTTTGACACAGTCCTCCACAAC
Source organism: Hippolais icterina (assembly GCA_013400075.1). NCBI lineage: Eukaryota > Metazoa > Chordata > Aves > Passeriformes > Sylviidae > Hippolais > Hippolais icterina. The sequence goes on along the minus strand of VWYN01008775.1, from coordinate 477,194 downwards.
ATAATTTTCTCTAAACTGGGAAGAGATGGATTAGATGAGCGGACTGTTAGACTGTTTGGGATGTCATAATTGCAGCTTCCCAGTACCTGAAGGGAGTCTACACAAAAAATGGAGAGGAATGTTTTCAAGAGTATGTAGTGACAGGACAAGAGGGAACTGGCTTCAAACTGAAAGAGAGTTGGTATAGCTTAGATATTAGCAAAAAAATTCTCCACTGTGAGGGTGGTAAGATATTGAAAAAGGTTGCCTGGACAAGTGGTGGGTGCCATATACCTGGAAATGTTTAAGGCCTGGTTGGCTGGGACTCTGAGCAATCTGGTCTAAGGAAAGGTCTCACTGCCCATGTCAGAGAGGTTGGAACTAGATGATATCTAAGGTCCCTTCCAACCCAGGCTATGATTTAATGAGTCCGTGACTCTTTGTTGGCTGTATTTAGGGCAGCTTGCTGAGATCAGTGCCATCATGTAGAGTGACCATCACTCCCTCATACGCCCGTGGGGGAACATGTGAGATTTTCCAGATCCTGCCAAGCCTGTGCTGCTGGAGACAAAGGTAGAAATCTGCTCTCCTCAAAAGACATCTCAAAGCACAACACTATCATAATCCTCCAGTATTCTCTCTAAGACTGTCAGTAAACTGAGACAGAAAAACATACCCTATTTTAAATGACTGGAGAGAGATGGGAATTTTCCTTCAATTTCTTCACTAATTCTGCATCTCACTTCACAGTGAGAAAACATCTTAAAATTTTTCTTTATAGTGTTGAGGTGAGAGGTCTGTTGCTATTTTGTTCCCTCAGGCTTCGAATTAGTTTTGATTCTTGTCAAATTATGTGTCATAGGTCTCCCAGTAACAAATATGTCCATGTCCTTGAGCAGGAACTGGTAAGATATTCTGACAGCTTTTCTGGCTAAGAAGAATGCTGCTCAGGATAGTGGTCAGAATCCCATGTCAACCAGAGCCACCTCCAACCATCCCTGAGAGCTGAGAGAGAAAATACTGACAGATCCACATTTTGACCATGAAAGACTGATTTTTCATGTCAGAACATCATCTTTATGTTTCTGTAATTTCTACTGACTTCAGAATGCCTCAAGTATTAACATTCTTTTATGGTTTTATAGTCAGCCTTCATATCTGAACATCTCTAGGGTGTACTCATTTGACAGGGTCAGGCAACTCCAATAACAGGCATAAATCTATCAATTTTGGTTTAGTGTATAATGTGTAGAGGATAAAAAAGATAGTATGCAAATAGAATACCATTCTTTATCTGGTAGGTAGAAAAGTAGGTGTAGCTGTATAGAAGTAACTGCAGCTGTAGCTAGATTGTAGGGGAAAATAAGTGTTTCTCATGTAACACTGACTACACCTTATTTCTTATCAACATCTGAATGTTAATCTTTTTGAATAACAAGCAACTTGGATATTACAAAATATAGTTCTGCCATCAACACATCTACCTGAAATGCTTTTGAGCAGTCATAATCCCCTGAAGAAATTCATAAAGTCATGAAAAGAAGACAAACCTTTATCTTGCTTTCCATTCTGAATTATGCCTTGAAGGGTGTGGCCTGTTCTTACCCTACTGACTGGTGAATTAGCTGGAAAAATGATCACTGATTGACACATGCAGACAGAAACTGGCAGTTAAAAATTATGAGTGTCCAGAAAGGACTTATTTCCTTCTAATGAACAGTGTTCCAAATTTCCTGTGTCCAAGGTGAGCAGTATGCTAGAGGAACAGAATGAGAACTGGAGCAGGAAGCTAACATCTGCATAAAATTCAAACCAGTAATGGCTGCCTCTCAGGGGCTTTCCTGGGAGACAGTGGTTCACTGCTTTCAGCTTCTCCTGTGTCCCCTGGGATCTGGCAACTCACATCTCTAGGAACAGGACGTGGAACGCTGCCACTCTGACTGAGCTGAGATTTCAGTATGAGAGGTGAACCAGAAGTCCTGTATGGAGACAACAAGGTACTTCTGATCAAGCATCAGGTGATGGAGGTCAGCTGGCAGCCAGCACCAGAGATAACAGCGGGAACAGCATATCGAATCAGCTGCCTTTAAATGCTGTGAGAGGAATAGTGTCTTTCTCAAAGTTATGCTATGTCTGTTTGAAAAGAAAGCAAAGGAACAGTAAACAGAGGAAATACTTTCTCCAAGCTATCTTCAAATGTATTTAATTTTCACACCTGGAAAACACAGTTGAAGGCTGTAGCTCTCAGTAGCAGTCTTCTGCCAAGGAGCTCTGGTACATCAAATGTCTCCTTAATGTACCAGGCACGATGCAGGAAGAAAATTGGTTACCTGCTGATTGGCATGACTTCTGACTCATACTTCACAATTGCTTTTCTCTGCTGGCTGAACTATGTTTGAGCTATGGGGAAATAAATTGTCCCTGGAATGTAGTGCAAGACAGTCATGGCAGCAGAATGTCTCCCCATCACCTCATTTGGCTTCAAGGGTTTGCTGCTGCTTCCCAGGCTCATGAGTGCTGCTGTCAGGAGGCAGAGAGAAGATAAAAGGCACGCACTCAAGTTATGTCCCAGCATGGGCCATTTCTTGTTCTCCAGCTGGTCAGACACAGAGTTGCAGCTGGTTGGTTCTTTTACTCCTTCTCTGACTCTACACAGCTGTTTATTCTTCCTTTTCTAAGACATTTTATAAAATGAAATAAAAATTTCTCTACTTTAAATCTATCTCTTTCTGAGAAAGTTTCTTGCTTAAATTTTTGACTGAACAGGTTTTCTTATAATGGTATTTGACTTTTAACTGATAAGTCTTTAAAGATATAATTAGTTGAACAAGGTTCTGTTCACCTCCTATGGACTTTTTTTAGTAATTTTTTGTAACCAGTTTCACTTATTATTTGAGAACTGGCTATTTGCTAATGTCTCAAAACAAAAGTCTAAGGAAGCACTGTAACTTTGAATTGACATCTGGCTGAAATTTGTCTTTGGAAGTTTAACATCAATATAAGGTTTGTAACCAGAGTAGAAATATGTAATAAAGTTCATTTTTGCAGTTAATAAATAGGATAATCAATGAAAAATAACATAATGAGAAGTAAAAAAATTGATTAAAAACAGAAAGAGATTACTTAAAATCTCAAAACCATTTTAAAAGTTCAAACTCATGGTTTGTCCTTAAAACTCAGTAACTAAAGAGAGCTATACCAGAACAGTCACAGCCATGCCAGTTGTCTATCCAGTGATAAAACTGTGTTAAATTAAGACAATAATGTAGGTAGAGATATTCTGAACATGCTTATGCCTTTTAGCTTCAGAAGCCCCCCTAAAAGGCTTGGAGATCATTAATATTTCTAAACTACTTTAGAATTAGAAATTTTTCTCCATTTTAAGCAGTCTTTGCATTATTAGAGTCTGTCAGGTTTAATACTAAAAGCAGATTTATGTGTTCTGTAGTGACCTTCTGCCCAGGGGCCATAATTCATATATATTTCTCTTTATTTCCTAATTGACGCAAATGCTTTTAGTTTTTTGCAAAAATGCAGGGGAATATCTGTCATCACTGACCCACTGCTTCACTAAAAGGCAGAAAGTGAGTAACGAAGCCAGAGGAGCCAGTGGTTTGCTTTGGTCAGAAGAAGGGTATGGATGAAGCTGGGAATGCACTTCCATTGCCTAATAAAAAAGGTGGCACATGTTGCATTTCCCAGTGTTAACAGGATTCAGTTTTGGTATTTAATTTCCTTCAGATTATCTTCGGATAGTATGACTATTAAGTTTTCATGATCTTTTAAATGAAGTTTCTTTCACATCAGTTTCTGTTGCTGGTCTGTATGTAAACAGTTTTTGGAAAGCTGTTTATCTAGGCATGTCTTGTTATTAAGTCTCTTTATTAACATGTGCCACGCATCTCTGATGTGCTGATTTAATGTGCAGTGCTTATAAGCATGCTAATTCACATGGTATTTTCATGAGTAAAGGTCTATAAAGAAATATCTCAAACAGATATTTTAAATTAATTTTTGAATTAATGCATTATAAGTGAGCAGAAACCATCAACTGAGTTAGGGTGAAAAATCTCTTTTGAAATCACTCTTTGAAATTCAAAACTTGCACTATATCTTTTTGTGGTCTAGAAAAAGCATCGAAAAGCAGATCAGTAGATGTGGAGGGAAGGGTAGGAGCAGAAGGGAATGACTGTGTCTGTTGCTACTATTATCCAGACGAAGGCAATTTTTCTTAATCAGATGAAATATATTCAGAAGCTTAAGTAAAGCATCATTGACTCTAGAATGTGCTCTATTTATTAATATATCTGGTCTCTACTCTTAACATGTCAATGAATGAGTGAGTAGTATTTATAAAGGTCTAAATTTTTCAGCATTTTGTAAAAACAATGAAACTTGTTCTAAATATCCTCTTACATGACAAAAATGGGTTGCTCTACCAAGAGAGCTCTAGCACAAAATATTTTTAAAGCAGTTGGAAGCAGAACTACCATTCCTGGGTTTTCTACTGTGTGGGAATATCTTCTGTAACTTGTTTTACCGACACATTCATGAAGGTTGGGGAACAGAGAAGTGCAAATGGCTGCTTTAGATGTGCAAAACAATTTTAAGGAAGCATCTGGAGTAATGGAGGAGAACTGAACATTTTAATAATAGGAGAACCTAAGAAAGTACCACTCTTATTTAATAATTGATGAAGAAATGAATTGTCAATCTGTGAATATTTCAAACTGTAGGCAAAAGTTAGCACATGAAAGGGAAGTGCTACTGTGAATAAATTAGGGAAAAAAAATCATTATTCTAGCATCATTGGAAGTAAAAGTGTTAGTACAATAAGTTACCACAGGATTATTTTGTTTTTGTTAATGACACAGAAAATACAATGGAAGTTATTAATCTAATCCTAAGTTCTTTAAACAGAGAATTAAACTTCTGTGGAACACACTTAAAACTGATTTAGAGAAAGATGTTCATAAGAAGACCATCTTTTACAATATGTTTATGACAATGAATTGTTAGGTGATCACAATTCATCAGAAAACCAAACATCAGGTTTTCTACACAAGCTTTTCATTTTTGGGACAGATATTTTTCATTTTTTTCTGTACTTTGCTCAGAGGAAGGGGTAACATTTTGTTCTAAGTCATACACACACAAAAGCAACTGGATATTCATATTTATTTTTTTCTCATTGAAATCCAATATGAAATTCTGTTTATTTTTAGGCTACTGTCTACAAATAATACACAGCCCTATTTTTATGGTTCTGTGGTCAACACAATAGTGACTAACAGAATAGTCACTATGCCTAATGTTGATAATAAGCAAACAGTGTCCAGAGTAATTAATGTTTGCAGAGACAAGACTCTTGTATTATAAACTGATTTGGATTTGCAGTACATATTCCATAAGAACAGGTCAGGAAAGAATATTTGATTTTTTTTTTCAGCAAATAATTCTTGTTATCAGGAGACTCCTAGAGTCAAGCAAAATAAAGCTATACTAAGAGAGAGGTAATTAAATTTTATAGTCACATAACTGATTGTAAGCTCTACCAGTAAAAGGCCTCCAAGAAAATTGAAGAACAATTATAATTCCCCTAATTTATCTCTTAACCTTCTAGTTCATTATGTAAAAGATGTTTGGGTATCTGTATATGTATCTTGACCAACATAACCAAACGTTCATTATTTCTGTGTTAATAGTAGTGTGATCAAAACATTCCAGCTATTTTTCCTAGCTCAGTTTTCCTACCCTGCCAAGCATAAGGTATAAAACATGGAGGCTTTTCTCCCCCTGAAGCATGTATCTTCTGGACAAAGTTCAATTATCAACATGACTCTGTAGCAAATATGGCAGATTTATGGATTTTTAGAGGTTGATACCACTCTGTCTCCAGGTTTTTGTAAATGTTAAAGGTCATGCAATCTGTGGACATGGGAGACACAACTTCTCCACTGAGACTGGCACAGTCTTGACGAGGTGATTATAGCTTGTACAAATAGGACCACATAAAATAATTATGAAGATAATTGTGTGGTCCATTTTTTGTTCTTTTTTGTGATCCTTAGAGGATTCCAATATTCCTCAAAGCAAAATAAATTTCCTTAGAAGTCTGCCCCATCCAACATTTCATGATCAGTGACTGATGAATGTTCATCAGGAGTTTTCTTTTAATTCCTCTCCTGAGTTTACAAGCATGGAGAACCACACAAACTTTCATACATGTTTCTGCAATGACTGATGTGCATAAATGCACTAACATTTTTGTTATTTTTCTGGCAACATCACTGTTTAAGTTTTGGGATTTTTTCATTCAGTTAGCAATACACTGAATAATCTCTTCTGGAAAAAATTCCCAATTAAACTCTTAAAAATTGCCCCATCACCTACGTAATCAGGATCTTGTTGTTCACTTGTTTTAAGCAAGTTGAGCTGCTATCTTGCACATCCAAAGTGTCATTATTGGGTGCTTCTAGTATATTTTGGAATGAAGTATTCTCAAATGTTGGTAATAATGAACTGCACAATAAGTTCTGAATTAGCTTATGGGAAACAGCAAGGACAATCCTTGCTCCAGAGAAATATAAAATGAGTAGGAACTGAGGTCTGCTGTCTCTCCAACTCCTACAGTCATACAGCAGGGCTTTCACTCTTCATGATGTTGAGAGATGGAGAACAGGCAAAAAAGAAAGAAATTCTATCCTAACTTTGGCTGCTTTGATTTCCAGTGACTGAACTATCATTCTTTAGCTGCTGAAAATACTTGAGGCATGGTAAGAAAATCTGGAGTTCCACAAGGCAAGATAGCATACTGTAAGGCAGATGTAAATACTTCTTGCAGATGACAGAGGTGGGTTCAGTAAGGAAGATCTACCCTAAGTCACCAAATCTCATCTGGCTTTTCCACTGAGTGTCCAATCCTTTGACCACTTAAGGTGACTCACTCAGATTTTTGCTTTCCCTTCTAAGTGCTTTCTTACTTCTACTTTTTCACATCATATGAAATATGTAATTCAGTTAAATCTTTGCTTGCTTGCTTTTTGCTTACACAACTGGTGTAAATACGTAAATTGTGAGATAAATTTATTTTTAATTGTTTTGCACTTGGCAACTTTTATGTGTGCCAGTCTTTTCATTAGCTAGGAATTATACTTCTGATGATGTAAAAAAAAAGAAAAATTGGATGGGACAAATAAATAATTTTTGACCTTTATATGCCTTCCATATATTAAATATATATGGAATTTCACAGAATGAAAACAGTGATGAAAATTATCAGGAAAAGTAGTTATAGTATATAAAATAATAATTACCTTTTTTTTTTTCTTCTTTTATTTTCTGGAGTTACTTAAGAATGCTTGGAAGGGTTCTGTAATTGCTTCATTTTTTAAAAACCATTGTAAATGATTCCAGCTTTCTAAAAAAATGTCTAGTCAATCTCTTCTTTCGTGTTCTTTCCCTCTACTCCCATTACCCACTTCAAGGCTTTTACTTTCCCTGCAGGGCAAAGTGTCCAGAAGCCAAGGGAGTAAAGCAGGGAAGTTTAGTTTTGCTTCTAGGGTAATGTCAATGGCTGCTCTAGGAACCAGATGTTTCTGAGACTCTGTAATGGTTATATTCTAAAGGGCTTATATGTCATCTTGTCATCGACCTCATGTCAGAAAGGCATGCTTCAAACCGAGGCTGATCCACTGATTTGCAGTGACTGGCAAATAAGCTGAATTATAATATCTTCGTTTCTGCTTTCTTTTCCGCTTTTCCTTTTCATGATTTTTAGTCAAAATACATGTGTATCTTACCTTTGACAGGGTTGTATACTGCTGTGCAAAATACCACCTGCTAGCAATTTATATCTTTGTGACTCACAGTGGAAATATTGTTATGTATCAAAAGAAATGACATTATGAAAGAAATGAAATACGGTGTTACTTTGGGTTTCTCCAAATTATAGGGGGGGTTTAGCTTGTTTTTTAAAATGTCTGTGATTTTAAAAGCTTGAAAATAATATTCTTATATAGCTTTCTGTTACTTTGGATTATAAATACTACAATGAATATATATTTATTGTTATATTTCTTCATAGATATTTCATTGATCATAACACAGAAGAAGATAGGTATTTCACCATTGATGCTAGTACTGGGACCATTAAGACTGCCAAGATCTTTGACAGAGAGGAGACACCTTGGTACAACATCACAGTGGCTGCTTCTGAGATAGGTAAATAATTTATTTGGCACATAGTATAAAAAATAAAAATTAGAAAGGAAAATAATCACTCTCAGATTTTAAGAAAGACTACTTTAATATGTCATGTTCCTTTTAACACCAGTGGGCTTTAGCTAGCCTGGATAAAGGAGAGTTTTCTGCATGTGTGAATACTCTAACTCTACATAATAATTAAACAAAATAGCCACATGCCTATGTGATTCCACCTGTATAAATTTGCCACATTTCTCTGCATGGGACAGAAGGCTGTAAACTTACCCAGCAACTGTTCTAAGCATTTAATGTCCTAAAATCAACAGCTTGTCCCATTTGTGTTTCACAATTCATATGTCTTAGAAGTTAAGACTATTTAATACTGTTTAAGAAATTAATCTTTCCTTCTTGTATCTACTATCAACTATTTTAGCGAATTGTATGCTGACTGTTTGCCCATGTTAATTTATACTTCACAGATGCCTAGAAGTTTCTGATTATGTCTCTGGCCTTTTAATAGGCAAATTGCCAAGTAAAGATACAAGAAATACTTACCTGTGCATTTGAAAATCCTCTAACATTGTTGGATTTCCTCAGATAAGCCCTGCAATGATCGAAAGTCATCTGGCTGAGTAGTCTGAGACAAATATTTCTACTTGAGGCAATGAGAGTTTAAAGAACTTTTCAGTTAACCTTTTTATTATAGGGTCTTTATTTTTTCCACAGTTAAAGTTTCTAATTTAAAAAACTCAACAAGGCAAATGAAGAAAGAAAAAGGCCCATCCTGGATTGATAGATTCAGTCCTCCTAAGCACTATTCATGATATCATCTTTCAATGGCAGTGATTTCGATCAAATCTGTTAAATGCTTTTATGTATATTCCTTTTTTTTTTTTTAATGATAAAACATCAGTTTTACCTCTAACAGGTTCCACTGACATTATTGAATTTGGTCTGTTTTCATCTGTTTCATCTCTAGGTTAAAACTTAGTTCTGCCACTACAGCACTAGCACATGCTACAAAATAAACAGCATGAATGTATTTCATAAAGGCAGCAAACTGTTTCTTATTAGTGTACCTACATTCACAACTAAACTGATATTTTGGGCTAAGTATTTTTCTATAATTAATAATAGGATCTAAAATTTTATGATTAGCTCTTTGAAAAAGTAAACACTAACACTCCTGTGTGCTTTACAGTGTTGTCATATATAGAATGTGCTATTTCAATTCAACATGAAACAAAATATAATTAAAATCTCATCATAAACAGGTGAATACTGTTAATTAAAAAAAAAGATTTAAAAGCTACATTAGGACACTTAAAAAAGGAGTAGTCATGAGTACTTTTTTAGAAACCATTGGAATGTAATTATTTTACAGAAAGAAATCTCAATAGCATAAAACTTAAACATAGCTTTCTTCACATTATTTATTTCACATAATCAAAATAGTAGTGGTGCATTTATCATGCTGAGAATAGTATAAAGAAGGAGGATTATGTTTCTAACTAAAACAGAATGGAATCAATTATAAGAATTATACTCTTTTTTTTTCTTAGGGTGTGGGTTTTGGGGGTGGTTTTTTGGGGTTTTTTTGGTTTGTTTTTTTTTTCTTTTTTTAGATACTCTGGTTAGAATTTTCTGTTTTAGGTGCAATTTGTTTCAGGAAAACAGAGATCTGATTTTTTTGTCCCTTACACTGCCTTTGTTACTGTTAAAGCTGGGGTTGGAAAAATAAGTAAATCTATAGTGTCAGCTGGAAAACAATTCATTTATCAAAAAATGAAGAGACAGTAGTGGAGAAGAGATGAATGACAGACAGACTGACAGGCAGCCTAAATGACAGCCTTTCCCTGTGTCTACTTCCTCAACCATTTTCTTATCTGCAGTAATTTGGAAATTACAACACTGTTGCTCTTTTCCAAATCCATAGTGAACTTAATAATTGAATTTATGATGGAGCAAGAAGCATATGTTTTGCATGTCCAAAGCTCTTCCTTTAAGTGCTATCCATCCCATATCTAGTCTTATGGCTATTAATTTCAAGTTCAAGCACCGAGTATTGCAGAACTAAGACTAAAGCTGAAATACCAGTCAAAGGCTATGACCAAAGTGTTATTTAGCTATGGGGGTGGTATTCCTCATATATACCTGGCAAAGTGGAAGGCATTTGCAGTTGCTGACACCATTTGCTTGGCCAAGAGCAGCAGAACCTGCAGGGCCCATAAAGATTGTATTCCTTCAACAACAATAGGTGCTCTGCAGGTATAAAGTGTAGATTGTAGTTAGCTTCTTGAAGTGTTTTCCTCTCTTGACTTTTTGCTACATTTCACTGATAAAATTCAGTTTCTAGCTATCCTCCTTTTGGCCACTATTTGTAACTGGGCTTATTTTATTTACATAAATGAAATTAAGAATTGACATTCTATTTCTACTCCCAAATGTATATCTTCATGCTTCAGCTTTATTCTGTCTCAACCTTTCGTAAGACATTTACTTTCACTTTTTCATCTCTCTATGTGATATATGTGATATATTTTTCAGTTTGTGCTGTCACTTCTTAAAGCACACCATTTTTATAAGAGTGGATGGACAATCTTTTTCTTTCTTTAACATGCATTGTTCTTAAACAGCAGCATGCAGGGAGGAAGAGTGGAATTTTCATGTCCAGAAGCATCTACTTTGATTGTTTCAGTACTGCTGCTTCCTGAAATATGTGGTATTAGGGAATAAGATTATAAAGTATTACTACAGTTTCTGTTGGAGGATCTGGAGACTAAATCTGGGACGGGGAGAGAGTAGTAGTACTAATAGTAGTAGTAATACTTTAAAATACAGATTCACATAGAATTATCACCATTTAGTTGACTAATTAGGATTCTTTGAAAAAAAATTAAAACGTCTATTTGAAAGAGGGATAATATACAATTTACTTAGCTCTAGTAAGGTTTTTGAACAAGCCTTGACAGGAGTAATGAGAATAGGAAAGTACAGAGCAAATGCACAATGTTTTATAACAGATGAAAGACTGATTTAGAGGAAAGAAATACAGTCATAGTAATAATGAGAATACAATCTGTCCCTTTGGAAGTGGAAAAACTTAAGGTTGAACTATTTTAAGGTCTAGTGTAGAATCTGTCAATTAGAATTCATTATAATGATAGCACTCAATAGGAAGTGATTCAAATTCCAAAATTACCTCCCTAGCTGGTAAGAATTAAGGAAGATTGAGAGAGATTCATGCAAGAACAAGACAAATAGAAGAATGGGCTAGATAAATGAAGGGTGAAGTGGATTGAAAACTGGCTGGAATGGCAGGTTCAAAGGGCTGTTAACCAGCGGCCCAAATTGCGGCTGGAGTCCAGTCTCTAGGAAGTACTCCTGGTGGCTTATGCAGGATGCAATACTCTCATCCCTTTACTAATGATGTGGTATATGGAACAGAGTACTGTCTCAGCCACGCTCACTCTCTTTGCAAGTGACACAAAGCTGCAGTAATGGCTGATGCATCAGGCTGTCATGCTGACAACCAGAAGGATCTCAACAGGTTAGAGAAATGGGTGAACAGGAAATGAAGAGAGATTTAATAACAGGAAAATTAAATCATTAATAAAAATTTAATAACAGGAAATGCAAAGTCCAGCACTTGGGGAGGAGTAATCCTGTGCACCAGTTTACATGCAGGGGCAACAGGCAGGTGAGCAACTTTTGAAAGAAGGATGTGGTGGAGATCCTGGTGGATGAAAGCTAGACATGAATCAGTGATGTGTCATTGTGGCAAAGGAGGCCGAAGCCATTCTGTACAGTGTGAGAAAGCCTGTTGTCAGCAGGCTGAGAGAGGTGATCCTTCCCCTCTATACTGCCCTGGTGAGGCCACACAAGGAATGCTCCCAGATCCGGGCTCCTGAGTACAAAAGAGAGATAGACACTCTGGACTAAGCCCAATGCAGGCATGAAATCATTAAGACTGGAGTATCTCTCACATGAGGAGAGGCTGAAAAATCTGGGATTGTTCAGCCTGGAGATGTGAAGTCTCAGAAGGAGCTGATCAGTGTGTTTAAATAGCTGTTAGGGGGGAGTCTAAGAGGTGACTAAAGATGATCAACTTGAGGAAAAGCTTATCTGCATAGTATCCAGTAAGATAGTAGGAAGCAATGTGAACAAATTGAAGTACAGAAAATTTCACTTAAACCAAATGAAAAAAAAAAGGTTTTACTGTGAGATTGATCAAAAATTGGAACAGGTCACATTGAGAGGTTGTGGATTCTCTGTCTTGGAGACATTCAGAACCCAACTAGATATGGCCCAGAGCAAAGCACACTGTAGATCCAGCTTTGAGCAGAGGAGTTGAACTTGCAGATCTATGGAGGCACTCTCAAAATCAATGATTCTGTAATTTTTTTTTGATACAGGGAACTGTGTTTTTAATGTCGAGGAGAAAATAAAAGAAGAAAATAGAGCAAACCAGCTTCTTAATACATTTTTCAGGTGTTAACATCAAAAGATTATTGGAGTTCAAAAAATACTGGACATTTAGATGGATAACAACTGTGCTTTTAATTAGAAATGTGATTTTTAAAAGCAAGAATAGTGTTTATATTTTAAAGATTTTAAAGGTACCTTCTACTGAGATGTTTTTGCATATTTCTCTCATGCAGCTGGTTATCATATCAGTGTGTAGAATGGATTTCTGGGTTTTTTTAGATTATCAATAGTTTGGGGATTGAGTTGTGGCACTCCTGAGTGTCTCCGATATTCTCTGCAGTGACTGAAAATGGAAAATCAGGCCATTTTCCTCTATTTGCTTAAAGGACCAACTTGAATACGATGCGTGCAAAAATGTGTGTTTGAAGGGTCAATAAAGAGTTCCTAATTTGTAAAGCTGTGGAGAGGCTGTATAGAACAGGGGAACTGAAATAATGGTGTTTCATGCCAGCTTCTGTCAGATCCCCTAGACTTAATGAAACCCTATCAAGAGACAGCAAAAAATGACCACATGAAAGGATACTGTATATACAGAGCTTTGAAACCATAATGGATTAGAAATCAAAATACTGAAGAGACATCATTATGCAGTTGAATTTACAGGAAAAAAAAAAACCAACAACAAAACAGAAATCTCCAAGATGTTTAAAAAAATCAGATATTGGGGAAAAAAAAACAAAACCAAACAAACAAAACAACAAAACAAATGTATTTGTCTTTGTTTATACATCTTCTGTATTTACTTTGCCCTGCATATCCTTATATGAGCTTCAGGGGAAAAAATACCAAAGTGTTGAGTTAGAGCAGTACTTCACTGAAAAACTATGCAATACCTTATGTGCTGTGGAAAGGATAACAGGAAAAAGTCATTGCAACAAACTACTTGAAGAAATAACTTTTAGACACATGAGTGCCAAATGTTTAGAATTTAAATATGTGAAAAGTCGAGATAACTCACAAGAATAAAAGTTTAGAACAGTTATTTTACAAGATTTAGAGTAAAAAGCATTAAAGTGCCTTTTTCTAATTACAACATAAGTAGTTTTTTAATAAGTCTTGGTAAAAACAATAACAGGAAGATACAGTTACATAATTCAGAGGAAAATAGGATTCACAGAGACAACTAATAATATGTAGTAGTGAAATATAAAACCTCTTGAGATGCTGAATAATGAAAGTCCTCTAATTACATCAAATAAACAGATAAAGTGTATTGTTATCGTGAGATGTTATTATATGTTCTTTAGAACCACAGGCATATTGCTACCCATATTACCATCATTAAACAGCAAGTTATGAGAAGAATTTGACAGTTCTTTTTCACATTTTATGTTTGCAGAAAAGAAATTACAAGATTTGGGTAGGGTATTAAAATATATTACTCCTGATAGCACTGCATGAGGCTGTCATATGGAGAAGGATAACTGAAGCTAGAGGGGAGATATAAAGTATATATATTATTTCTGTTAATGCTATTAAGAGGAAAGCTGATTTGTTTTACAAAAAGTGAAATCAAAAGACAAAAATATACAATTAATTTCTGTTTATTTTGAAACATATGAAGCAAACGTGTACTGCCTGAAGGAAATAAGTTTTTGGAGGAATAACTTCCTGGCATACAACACTAAAAGAAAAGAACAAGAATTTGTATCAATCTATTTTCTCATTTTAGATTTTTCCACAGAGCCAAGAATAACTCTTAATAGCTCATGTCAAATTATTAGTTTTTAGAAAATGTTTCCTTTACAATATCTTAAAGAAAGTAATCTAAATCAGAAGAAAATTCTGTTGCAGTTTTATAAACTACCAACCATTTTTATTTGGTGGACAGCAAGATAATTCTTTAATACCAGTGAGCCTGTTGCTAGATTAGTGCCTCAGTTTTTCTTTGAAATTAATTTTTTCTTACAATAAATATTAAAATGTTCTCATAGTGATTTTTGGTCTCTGTTGGGTTTTTTTTTTCCCTAATAATTTTTTGTAGTAATAGAGAATAGACTTAAACAATGAAATTGACTACTTTTTTTTCTTTTTTTAATATCATTGGGGGAAATATTGTATTTTGTATTGTTTTCTATATTTATGATTATCTCTATAGATACATTGCAGAAACAGAAATAAAGTTGTTGCCATAAACTCTGCCATAAACCAAGGGAAAAAAAATCATATTCATTCTTTATCTTTGGCCTCACTTGCACTCTGCTTGCTAGCTCAGTTTCAGAAAGACTTTTGGTATTGGTAACATTTACTTTATTTTTCCAAGAAACTGAATCTGCCACAAAAGTATTTCCCTAAATCTGAAAGAGATTAAAGTAGATTCTAAAAGCAAAAGTACAAGGTCTGAGTTTTGAGACTGTATTGGTCATGGTGTAGTGACAAGGACCTGGATATCTGCTATCTTTTTACTGGTGAGAGCTGGACAGTAGTGGTACCCTGTTCAAACTTACCAAGGATACACTGTTTGCTTTCAGCCTTGGCAAACTGCCTACTGCATCACAACAATATGAATTTATAGCATCATATAATCATTAAGGTTGGAAAAGACTTCTTGGATCATTGAATCCAACAATTTAGCCAGGAGAAAAGGAGGCTCAGGAAGATGTTGCTCTCTACCACTGCCTGAGAGGAGGTTGCAGCAAGGTGGGGGTTGGCCTCTTCTACCAAGTAACAATGAGAGGACAAGAGGAAATGGTTTAAAGTTATACAGGGGAGATTTCATCTTGATACAGGGAAAAATTTTTTCATTGGCAGGGTGGTCAGGCATTGAAACAAGCTGCCTAGAGAAGTGGTGGAATAACAATTCCTGGAAGTGTTCAAAAATCATGTGGATGTAGCAGCATCTTCTGTTCTTTTAAATGTGCTTATTATTGCAATACAGAAAGTCTACAAAAAAGCTATTTAAAAATCCAAAAGTTTTTTAAAGACAGGTAAATCTCCATCCTGTTCAAGAAATGATGCTTCTAATTCCAATTTGAATGTTTATTCCCTGTTTATATTGGTTAAGTCATTGGCTGCCAGGCATGCTGGATTTTCTTCTCCTATTTCTTTGGAAAAAGCTATGATGAAAATATTCTTATTCTATCATCTGAAAATGGAGTAGGGTATGGCTCTTCTTAGCTACCAAGGTGGGGCCCCAGAGAAGGGATAGAATTTGGAATCATATGGCATTTATTTCCTCGTTTTTTGACAGAAATCTCAAAACGGGCATTTCCACACACAGAACCATTGTATTTTGTGTTGCCCTGTCAACACAAAAAAGCAGTCAACACCAACATCATCTGTGAGAATTTTGTTTGCATTAAGGCAAGAGAGGATTTCCAGCTTAAAGGTCTAAATGTTTTCAGTCTACTGCAGTGCTATGGTTTTTACTACTGCTTCTGTATTTGCTGCTGCTATCACTACTACTGTGATACAAGAAAAGTGAGCAAGGCCTTCAGCTTTGTGTTCATCAGTAAAAAGTTAAATTTTGCTACAAGAAAAAAGATAAAAACATTTGCTATCCATCTTCAGGTAATATTATTTAGAAGTACTCACTTCCTTAAAAAAAGAAGACTGGAACATTTATTCTTAGATTCTGCATAATTTTCTCCTTGCTGAAAACTTTAGTTTATCACATATATATCATCCTGAATTAAACCCAGTATTTTATTACTATTGTCATTCTTGTTTGTATGTTGAACATTCTTTCATCCCTTTAGCTTTGGTTTGGTAGTGTATTTTATCCTTCCTGGACCTATGTTTATTCTTCTAATGTGTTAAAGCAAATCTTTAATAGAGAAATGTGATGAGTCCTTTTTACTTTTCTTTGAAAAGTAATGGTATACAGAGCTATTGAATTTCCTGAGTATTGGTTTGCATTGTAAGGTCTTGAAAATATGTCAAAATGGGCTTATGTAGTTAACAGTTATGAACCAGTCTACAGTTAACTAACTTAAACAAAAACAAAAAACCAAAACAACAACAACAACAACAAAAGAAAACAAGAAAACAAAACAAGCAAAAAGCAAATAAACCCACAAAAGACTGTTGATGTCAGGACTTCTATTCTGAAAATCATTCAGATAGAATTTTTTTCATAAAGCCTATGGGAATTTTGTTAGTGCGAAAGACAGTCTCAGACATCAGTAACAGTATTAAAATTCTTTCTTCTTAAATAGGGGTAATAAATTTTGCCCACAGAAACTAATCAAAAAGAAGATTCAAGGCTTCACCTTGGATATTAATTGGGTCTTCTGTATATTTAGAATGGACTTGCTAATGGAGGATCTGATATTGAAATTGATTTACTTTACAGATACGTATGTAGTATTCTGGAAGAAAAACTATTTATTCTGGGGAAAGTCTCAAGCATAAGAAAGTAAGTCCCTAGAACAGGTGAATCAGAACAATATTTTTGCTTCAGTTGCCCCTTAAAACAGAGAGCATTCACTTCAAAAAATATACTCTAGAGGCATAGTGCTAATGGGACGCAGGATACTTTGTAATGCACTGGCCTGAAATGCATGTCAGCATCGATTATCTTAAAACTGGAAATCTGCCAAACTGCTGCAAGAAATTTGTCTAATTAAGAAAAATGTGCTATCAAAAGTGTCAGTTATTAGATTGATTTGGAGATTGCAGGTGAATTGTATTCTTGAAAAAGATTGGAGTATATGTTGATTCTCAAAATCAAAATATAAAAAAGAAAAAAAACACCTTGTATTTCTTTCAATTCCTTCTCATTCTCTTCCCCCATTATAAACTGTTCTGTCGCCTTGCATGCAAATTTGTGTTGTATGCACACTGTTCAAGACTGTTTTGGTAAGAGGTGTTAAAACTGTACCATTAGCATTTTGTAGTGAGTGCCTGTCAGTATGGAAATTTGCCTGCAAATGTCAGTGATCCCATGAGGTACCAGCTTCCAGAGAGTTACTAAAATTACCTTGTGCATAAAGAGCTCTTTCGAACTGATGAGGTATTTATACATTCTTTGTACTGCACAACAGCTGCAAAAGAAGTGAGAGTAAACTTTCTGAATCTCCATAAAATCTCTCCATAAAACTACTGCAAATCTAACAGACTGAGTAAGATTGCTCTGGGCAGTAGTGACAGGCATACAAGAGGCATTCAAGGTGGGGCAAAGAGGTCTGCAGCACTGTATTGAAACAAAAGTATTCAACTCTTCTTGTCATGCACTGGACTAAAAAATTTGATTTTTCTTCCCCAGTAACTATTCCAAACATGCCAGGCCTACAGAGCAGTACTTTATCTGCAGTACCCACTGCTCTGTGCTCTCTCTGCTTTCTTGCTCCCTTCGTCTTAGATATATTATGGCCCCTTATGCCTTTGAAGATGATCCTGCTTTGAGCTGGAAACTGGACCAGTGACCTCCAGAAGTCCCTTTCAACTAAGATTTTTCAGTGATCCTATGATTATGTCATAATCACAACTTCTGTTACTTTCTTGCTAAAACTCTTCCAGGTTTTCTTTAGTATTAAGATGTTCAAATTCTTCATTATAGTTTGTAAATCTCCTCAAAAATTAATTTATTAATCTTTAACCCTTTACAGTAATCCCTGATTTCTAGCTCCTTATTATGCTTTATGTACTCGTTCCTTATGTGTATTGTGTCCTCCCTTTCATTTATACTACTTTTTAGTTCACTTACCTAAAAAATTATGTTCAAGAACCTCCCCAAAAAAGACTCGAAACGGAAGGTTCTTTGAGCCCTAGATATCATATTCTATAATTATAATTACAGGATTTTTTTTTTTTTAAATTTCGTTGTCTGTTTATATTAACAAAGGATGTTACCTAAATGAGTTGTAAGCTACATTTAAGTAAGCAGTAAGAAAAGTTAAATCTATACGGTCTATGTTGTTCTGCACAATCTTTTGACCTACCTCCAGGAAAAGAACAAACATCTTTTTGTATCATTCTGCAAATGTTCTCCTGGAGAGAAGATTGTGTCCTTCAGAAAAAAATAGCAAAGATAGATAGATGGCTCCCTTCTCCCAAATACTTAGTGGACAGCCAAGTGCCATTCTTCCCTTACTTACACATCCCTAGCATTTTAAATTTCCTCAAAGTTTTCTACTAAATGTGTTTATTAGATGGCAATAGAAAGCCTCATTCTTGCATAAACACAGTTGAGTTAGTCCAGTTTAGTCTCTTAGTTCACCCCTTAGAAAGATATTCATAGATTCGGGGTAAAGCTGACAAAAACAGTCAAGGAAAATTTCAGCAAGATAATGGAATTTGCAAGCCTATAAATGTCTTCTGAGCATGTGCTTCTAACTTTAAATGCTAATGGTAATTGGGAATAGTATTCCTATGTTAGTTAAGTCTTCTGTTGACTTTTTTATCTTCTTTCTATTAACTTTTTATGGGGATGATTGACTAATTTTCAAAAGTGAATTAAAATCATCATGTGAATATACGTATGTTAGTTAAAAAGAGGATGTGAAAAATCTGAGGGAACTTCTAAGACCTAGGTGCTTTGAATAGTATTCCATGTGAAAATGGAAAAGGCGAGATCTCTCCATTTGTCAAATAAACTTCAACAATTTCAAATATTCTTTCATTGTGAGCCTACATCACTGGTGGTTTTAAAGCCAAGTATGTGCCTAGTCAATGCTTCCCAGAATTTGGAGCAGACATCATTAAAGGTGTGACAAATATAAGGCATTTTACAAATGACCCTTTTTAACAGAAACATGGTAGGGGTTAATTATTATCAAAATAACCATGGTGAATGAAGTTTCACCATGAATGAAGCTTGAACTACTAATGTGTCTCTCTCTTTTTTTTTTTCTTCTCATGAACACACACACAGACATGAACTTTTAAAATGTAAATCTCTAATACCCCATTCTTCCATTTTATTCCATTTGAAAGACTGACTCCACTGTCTTCTGCTGATAATCTCATTTAGTCGGTGAATGTAAGAAGTTTGTCATCTGATTGATACTTGTACAGACTCCAGTAGGCACGTATTAGATAATTATAAGAAGTTAAATACGTAATTCTTTCAACAAAATAAAATTACATTAGTACTTAGAAGTAAGATCAAGGGTGTTACAGACTGAAAGGAATTATTTTTGGTTTGTTTTCCATTTTATCATGGAAAAGATTCTATTTATTGGGTTTTTTCGAAGGTATAATCTTTCTAAAGGTGAGCTCTTATGAAAGTACAGATCATAGCCTAAGGCATTGGGGCTTAAATATTGTTTTCTTTGTGCAAAAACCAGACTCTTTTCTACTAAACTTTTCCTTTTCTTCTGCTAAAGCCACACTCACTAACTACTGTGTGAAATACCATAGTAACTAGTAAGAAACCAGAACTCAAACTTGGGAAAAGATTATAGATACCTATGCATTTTATTATTCTATTTGCATTTTATTTTCTAAACTCTTTAAGGAACAGTGAAAAAGAAAAATGCTTTAATAAGTTTTGTGTTAGATTTAATTCTATACTGTGATGACAGTTTAACATTCATTACCAAGAAATTGATCATTTCTTAGCATACAGTGTGGCAGTATATGTCGAGCAGCTTCCTCCCAGTTCATTTCCAGAATACCTTGTGGAAATTACTGAAGTAATTTCCAGAGTAGCTTGATTTAAGTGACTTAAGACTCATGCTTCCTACTCTTTTTAATTGCTATTTTTTCAAAACAGTTATAGAAGCACAGCAAATGTCTTTTAGTATATTGTTACCTAAATTTCTATAGCTGAATCCAGTTTTCATCTAGTTACTGTGTTAATAAACTCCTTTTACACTGAGGGTGACATGCAATATTAAGTATTTCAAAAGACCTAATACCATCCTGTGTTTTGCAGACAATCCTGGGCTAGTGAGCCACGTTCCAGTTGGTGTTAGAATCCTGGATGTCAATGACAATCCTCCTGAGCTTGCCAGAGACTATGATGTAGTCGTCTGTGAAAATACAAAGCCTGGTCAGGTAACTCTCATAGCTATATTTCCTCTAGTGATAAAGAACAATTCCTTTGTTAATCTCACATATATCAGAAGCTTGGAACATGTCATAAATCTTTCTGATTTCATTTTAGCATTTTGCATTTGATTGAAATTTTAATTGTATTGGGCAAAAGGGAGAAAATTTTGGCATTTTTTCAATATCGCTTTCTTGTTGCTGCAAGAAAAAAAATACTCAAACTATCTTCCATAAAGACAGGTAACACTTTAATCCTGTCAGATAAGGGATAGAATTTGACAAGTCGCTATCCTGAACAAAGTGAATGAAGCAGGCTTAACATCTCCCATCCAAGTGCCACATAGTAGCAATGTTTCAAATGCAGCTCACTGAAATGGCTGGTGAGCATGGCTCACATCCTCACTCTTTGCTTGTTGGTTGCCCTTGTCTATAAAGTGTCATTACACAAAAGATCTTGAATGGGTTTTTCACAGCTATGAGCATAAGGAGGGCCAGAACTGTGACTGAATAGCTGAATCATATTCCAGCCACTGCTCCTCTGAATAATGCATGTCATTGCAGCCCAGGGTTTGACACTTTTGCCAAGTTCTTTTGCTTTTCTGCATAGATTGAGTTTTACTCACAACACTGTTCTTGTTTTGCATTATTGCACAGGTTGTATTATGGGCTCATATCTTTCCTGAGGAATATATTATTATAATATAATAATATAACATTATTTTCATCAAATCCTTAAAAAGAGTGTACACAAATGCATAGTGACCTATTTCTGGTTTTAAACCTGAGACTATAAAAATGCCATGTGTCATCTGACTGTAGCCTGATCAAAGTTATCTTCACTCCACCAGTAGTCAAAAACTGGCACCTAAAGCACAGTATAAGAACTTGGCAAGTGTGTATGATACTTACCACAAAGACTTTCCTGATATCAGATCATTCACAGGTAATTTCCTGATCTAAATGTGGTTTGTGTATTTTTTAATAATCCTTTAATAACCATCTCATATGAACCTGTCTAACTTCTCCTGCAATAAACACAAATTCTTGGTATCTGCTGTCTCATGTGCCAAGAAATTTTGTAGTTTAATTGCATGCATCAATAAGATCTAAAACTTTTTTTTTTTTTTTTTCAATCTTTCCATACTGTCTTCAATCAATATTTACCAGTTCTTTTGGGAGAGAAAGAGGGAGTGCTGTTGATCTCTATTTACTATCGCTGTGACATGCATAAATCCCTAGCACATTGTCCCTTAGCTGTCCTTCGTCCAGACTGAATCAGTCCTATTTAACTGGGGTAATTGATGATAAAGCCCTTCCAGACTTTTGATCATTCATCTTTTCCTCCTTTAAACTTTCTCCAAGTCCTCTTTACTCACCTTGAGATAGAATCAAGATTCAAAATGTATGCAGTGGTTTATAATTCTTAAAATAGTTCATGCTTCATAGTATATGATAATCTCTGCTTTGATCTTTAGTACTTTCATAGCAGTTTCTAAGAATGACTTTGCTTTTTAACCACTAGTAAGCATGGAATGCAAAAAACTATGCCTGCCATAACATCAATATCATTAAAGGTAATAGTCAGATCAGAGATCATCATCATGTGTGGGAAGTTAAGGCTTTATATCTGTGTATGATGAATTTCATTTATCTTTGCACTGCTTGGCTACTGAATATTGGAAGGTCTTCAGTGGTAGCCCTTCCTCTTTTCTTCTTTGAACAATTCAATATCATAAGTAGATTTGGTGGGCAGGTAATCATACTCTTTATAAGACATGTATTATTACACTGATCAACAAGTGGCCCAGCATAAGCAGGAAATCACTTTGGCTTTCCTTGTGTAATATACAATTTACAGAAGAGATCCTATTTCCTGTCTTTAGGGCAATTATGTGTGCAAGGACCTTCCCTCTTATCTAATGACTGTAAAATGTTTTTCAATGCTCTTTTTGAGACACTGGAAAATCCAAGAACGTCTGTCTGTCAGCTGAATATCTCATATTAAATACTTATTAAAGTAAAAATAATGTTCTGAAAACCTCAAATAAAGGCAAATATAGAAGAATTAGAACTTGTAAAAAACTAATGTAAGAAAAAAACTTCCCTCTTCTAAGCATTAGTTGCAACTGATTTCAACTTTTTCTGATATTTTAAAAATTATATAATTTTACAATAAATGTTAAATTCTTTTAACCAATAATAAGGTAAAGTATGCAGTGAAGCTATCTCAGAAATGTTGTTTGCTACTGGTAACTACCTAAAATTTTGTAGCAAATTTTTAATTCTTTAACAGTAGTTTTACAAATGATAATTTGTAGGCGAGATCTTTAATGGATACAGTAACATTTTCTCACTGTTTGGGTCAGCCTTGTAGTTTTCCCTGAGCTACTGCTGCACGTGTCAATGACTCCTGACCTCAGCAACGCTGCAGTTTAACACCCGAGATTAGTGCCACCATGAGGGACTCTACAAGCTGTAGTTTAATAGCAAAGGCTGGACCCGCTTGATGTTGTATTCTTCAGCTAAGAGGGCTCCTTTACATATGTGTTATGAACTATTTTTAATTTGCATTTCACAACAAGTTTTCAGAAAAATTGTAACGCTAAAAAAAACCAAAACAAAACACAAAAGTACATGTCTTTTGCTCAGATATTACCATCTAGTCTAAGGAAAGAAAAAAGTTAATGGTGTTCAGCAAATATTAGGGAGAGGCAAATAAACTGATTGTAGAAGAAAAGTGTTCCATATGCTAAAAAGGATTCCCAGCTGGGTGGTTCACTGAAAAGACAGTATAACTTTGAGTTATCCAACATCCTGTGAGAATATTTCATAATGTTTATGCCTAAATTAAAAATTCTGTACTGCTGGGGGCATCTGCTTCACTTGGGCTTCCATGTTGCTCTGTCCTGTAAGACGCATTATTTCTTTCCTCAGCACATCTATTTTTAAATTTTTATGCATAAGATAAGCTAACCAGTAGATAGTCACTGAAAGACTTTTTGTGATTGCTTGTTAATTATCAGAAAACCCTTCTGTGGACTGAAATAATCTAATTTCAGAGCCTGTCTCCTGCTTTTTTTTCCCTCCACTGCTCTATTTTGGGGGGAGAGGGGGGGAAGGCGTCAAGTGTTTAATGCTTAAGCCTTAAGTTTAAATGACCAAACCTAAGGTATATCAAAAAGAAAATCCTTAAGTGGAGACAATCATTTCCATGCTGACATGACAACTTTAGTCACTTACTAATCATATGGTTGAGAAAATAGACTAAGTGTCTGCAACAGATTCCATGTGAAGCCTGGTTGATGTTATATATTAAAGTAGATGAAGTAGACATGATTTGATCTTAGATGACATTCAGACTTGGAGAATACTGACTTCTTGACATATACTGATTTTGTGAATGACTGAAATTTAGCCAATGTAGCAAAATTATATTTTGCCATCTTCCAAAAAGGAAATCAATGTTATCTGGCAAGGAATGCCTCCTTATATACACGTTTTTCATGTCTGTATTTGCTTGTTTATTGATTCAATTCTAAGATGATTCTGAGTAGAATTTAGCACCTGCTCTCTGTCCTCTTCAATTAGTTCTCCTCAGTTCTTGAAATTCTCTTTTCTCATCATGTCTTGCCTTTAAAAAAGTATCATGACACTTCAGTTCCATCCTATCAGTGTTGTCAGCTGGGCTTTACTGAAGCTAGGATTATGTGTCTACATTTTTATTTTAATCAGGCTTGGCAAGGTACATGTTAATGTCTGCTAATAGGCTATTAAGTACTTGGCCAATTAATTAGAAAAGAGTTAATAGTACATTTGGGTGTCAAGATGACACATACTTTTGTTTCTCACTGCTGAATGAGTGTCTTAAAAATCTTTTCTGAAAATGTGTGAACTTTCTTTTTAAAATCCTAAAGGTCTTTAAAAATGTTTTGACCTATCCTAGTAAACATACAATATTTATTTTCTATGTGAAAAAGCATTACTTTTATACCATGTGGTGCTATATTTTTACATATATTCATGAATTCAGGGAATACTTGAATTTATATGTGTGAAATCAGGGAACATAAACAGTATATTTTGAGTTATAAATTTAGTCTTAAAACCAAATACTTTTTACACAAGTCATGTGTCACTGAGGCCTTGATCAAAGGTATTTTTATTGCAGAATGGCATGCTCTTAAAGCAGTGTTCTGTAAAATGTCACTGAATGTTTTATGTAGCATAGGGTAACAGGATGAAAATTTATCCACCATGCTGTCAAATAAAAGCTGAAGCTGCAAGGTAAATTGATTTATATTTCACTGAGAAACAAGACTGAGAATTTACAAAAAATATTTAATAAAATAATATCTTTTTCTTATGGTCTTACCTGAAGTTTTTACAGATGTGTATGGTGTTAAATGGCATTTTTAGTGTTTGAACAATAACAGAAATTGATTCTTTTGAACATATTCTTCTATCACCCTTTTTTTTGTGTCCTGCTGTGCCAAATACCATTTCAAGATTATGAACTAAATATATATAGCTAAGAAAATCCTATATTTCTGGTTTGACATGGTAGTTTCACTAACAGTTGTGCCACCTTGCAAAACTCAGTAGTGAAAAAATTAGCTTTTGCCAAAATTTTCAACCAGTATTGCCATGACTTTGCATGAATATAGATATTTTAGATTTTTTCAGATTGATTCTTACTCTGGTCCATTTCAGCAAAAAGTATTATGACAAACTAGTAAAATATTATTGGCAACCATCATAAGTACTGCTAATTGTCTCAGATGTATGTAGCCAATGCAATGTACTTTACTGTATATAGTAAATGGAATAAGCATTATACCCTATTGAGTTGTCATGGTTTACTCCCAGCTGGATACTCATCCCCACGCAGCTACTCATTCAATCCCCCATNCTTCCTTCCTTCCTTCCTTCCTTCCTTCCTTCCTTCTTTTTCCCTCTGCTTTATAAGTGAGCATGACACCATACGGTATGGAAAATCCTTTTGGTCAGTTGAGGTCGACTGTGCTGGCTGTGTCCCCTCACAACTTTTCCTACACCCCTACCCCTTCACAGGTGGGGTGGTACAAGAAGCACAAAAGACCTTGACACTGTCCAAGCCCTGCTCAACAATGACAGAAACATCTCTGTGTTACCAACAATTTTTCTAGCACAAATCAAAATCACAGCCTCATACCAGCTACTGTGAAGAAANTCAGATGTATGTAGCCAATGCAATGTACTTTACTGTATATAGTAAATGGAATAAGCATTATACCCTATTGAGTTGTCATGGTTTACTCCCAGCTGGAAACTCATCCCCACGCAGCTACTCATTCAATCCCCCATCAGTGGGATGTGGAAGAGAATCAGGAAAGTAAAAGTGAGAGAGCTTGTGGGTTGAGATAAAACAGTGTAATAGGTATATTACAAAGCTGCACATGTAAGCAAAGAAAAGGAAGGNTTTTCTAGCACAAATCAAAATCACAGCCTCATACCAGCTACTGTGAAGAAAATTGACTCTACCCCAGCCCAAACCAGAACATGGTTTAAAAAATACATTTGTTTTGCTTCTCTTATGTGAATGGAGGTAGAGAACTCTGTGGTGTCTTTCAGTTCTGAAACAGACCAAGCCACTGGAGTCTGTACAGTTTATGTTTCAGATTCAGTCCAGACAGACTATAGCTGAACATTGAACAGAAAAATTCTTATGAAAAGAGCACTTTCCCTCCCCCTTTTATGTTTCCCTCAGGATATCTATCAGCTCTGTGCAACAGTCTGTGTGGGCTTTGCTGCCTATATCACAGGAACAACTTTTATTGGATTCTACTTTAGCACTTGAGTTTCAAGACCCAGCATGAAAATGAAAGCAGAGGTAGAAATACTGTTTGGTCCCACATTCCAAGAGCTTAGATCAATTTTAGTTGAAAGTAAATTTTAAAAACCACCAGGGCTTTCGAAGGCAAAGGTCCCACCTTTCAAAAATACCTCTCTCAGAAATGGTTCTGGCTACATCCAGTTCTGTTGCTTTTTGGGCACACTAATCTAAAGCCAGGAGTGGCTGCTGCTCTTCCTGTTCTGTTCTCTGGCAATTTAAAACTGATTCTTAACAGGAATTTTTTAGCAGTACTATAGTTAACAGAAATATTTTAGATAATTGTTTTTCCTAACCAATATTGAAGTATGTTTAATTATTAGGACAGCAGGCAGGTGACTCTTCACATAGACCATCCCAGTTCAGTCTGTCTTTTTGCTCCATAAAAACAGATGTTTAGCTAAAACTGTAATTCAGGAAGTCAGCAGTATACATTGAAGATGGTGATAATCTCTACACCAGGTCCTGACTGTATCAAAACATCAGAAAGTATAGATCCTTTAGATGCTTTTACCTGGCTCTGAAGTGTAGTTCCTAAAATATTTCCTGCTAGAGAAATTGAGTTAATGACCGAGTCATCTTATCTGTTGAATTCAGCCGCAGTCAAGTGGAAAATTAAAATAAGGTAAACTTGAGCATCCTGTTGAGGTCAGGTTCAAATTTCAACATATTCACTATTAATTTTTATTCCAGGTAATTCAGACTATCACTGCTACTGACAAAGATAACTCTGCAAATGGTGCAAGATTCCATTTTTCCCTTGATGAAGGGCTTTCTTTGAATCCCAACTTTACTCTAAGGAACAATGAAGGTAAATCAAATACCTAAATCTCAAAGAAATGGGTTTTTAGTTTGTCTGGGATGTTTCAATTGAACAGAACAATTTCCATGCATTTCCTGACAGAAATGGAAAACTGTAATATACCATCACTGAGCTGTTGGATATCGAGGACATGTGTACACAATATATTGCAAACTATGAATCAGATATTGCAGTTTGGATTTATATTCTACTTTATTTAACATTTGTACATCATACTTTCAGGAATGTTTTAGAAAAGTGGATTAATGAAAAATATGTAAATTTGGCCTACTTTTACGTCAATAGCGCTGACTGAGTACTGTCAAGGTTATTGCCAATTATTGCTTAAAGGATAAAAAAAAAAAAAAAAAAGGAGCATAAAAATTGGAATTCATGCTTACTTTTACAGATATGAAAAGCAGGTCCTTCTGTGGTTCCTGGGTGACAGTCTATTGCTTCATGCCATTCCTAAGAAAGTGTGCCTAAATATTACAATCAGAAAATTATAACAGACAGGCCCAGAAGGAAAATAGGCCTCAGAGTCTCTCAAGCGTTTCTGAACATTTCTTGAGTGGAAAAAAAAAAAAAAAAATAAAAATCTANATTTCTTGGGTGGAAAAAAAAAAAAAAAAAATAAAAATCTAAACTTTCCAAACCCCAAACCCAAATCAGGCTTGCTCTTGATCAAGTATTACCTTGTGGTCTCCACTTTGCAACTTGATGAAAATTAGAGTAAACTCAAAATGTTTGTCTAAATTTTCCTCTTGAGATTTTGTGTATGTGTATATTGTGGGGCTTTCTCTGCATGCCCGTGCAGTGGTGTGTGAGATCTGCTTTATTTTGCAGTTATATATTTGTGGTACTGCTGTGGAATACATTTTGAGCTCTTACAGATCACTAGTCCTCTGTAACGCATTACCTCCATCATTGGTATTTTTGATGCATACATTGATTTTGAAACAATCCTTTACAGACTCTTTTTATCTGTTTATAAAATCAATCAGGGAAGGAGGTTGTATAATCTTCCTAAAGAATCTGTTCCAGTGTTTAACTATACTCACAGCAGAAAAAAATCATGCTGTTTATTTAGAATATATAATTGGATCTCACATTCAAGTTCCAGAAGAGGTCAATAAATATATACCAATATTAATAAATAATCATAAATATAGAAGGGCTAATTCATACATTAAAAATATTCCCTAATATTTTAAATAAGACTCCAGTACTTTCCGATATCAATATATCAATCCCACTCAGATTGTGATGGAACAGTATAGAAAAAGAAATGAAGGAGGGATACTGTAACATATTTCTGTATTTTAGTCTGTGTTTCCAATAAACTCATTGACTGTGTTCTCATGTAAAACACCATGTACATGTTCATTTCAATACAAGATATTTATATCAAGGAGTATTTTTAAATAGCTCTACTAAAATTGTCTACTAAAATTGTGGTTTCTAGTATTTTATGGTTTTGACCATATTTAAAGCTGGATCTGTATTATGTGTGTTCATTGCTACGTAAGTTATTTAATTACACAGATTTATAAGAGGGCATGAACTTCTAACAAACCTTTGGTTCAACAATGTCATGTTTTGGATAGAAATATTCAACTTTGGATGGAAGCACTTGTTGCTTTTTTGGTTTTGGCTTCCGTAAGATCAGCAAGCAATGACTTAGAAATCAACAGCTGAAAGCAGTGTTAAGAGTACCCTAGATTGTATTTTAAGGGGGGAAGTAGAGGAAGGAACTGAAAAGAGTGTCTTTTAAGGTAAAAGCCTATTGTGCATTATGTTTTTATTTCACCTAAGGAAGTGCAAAATTCTGCACTTCCTACAGCATCTTGCATAAAACTCCTTATGCATACAGAGGCTCCAAAAATGCAACTTACACACTAGCCATATAATTTAAAAAATGATCGCTTAACTCAAATCCTAACAAGAAATTTATCTTAAAAGCAAATGCTTAGTTATGATTTTGCTTGAACAAGACACTTTGAATCTGTTGTTTAAACATTGTCTTTTATTGGGACCTTTCCTTTGTGATACAATCTATACATAAAATATCAGTGAAACTTTTATGAAGCACATGCACAATATGCAGCTTATATAGCGTTTACAACTTTCATATTTCTTACCTAGTTCTATTCAGAAACAGATCTTTTGTTGCTTTCTATTCTAGGAAATAGCAGAAAGAAGGTGGGCAGAAAAGTTTTTTCTTATATCTGTGACAAGTTTGTACTTTCAAAAACTCATGGTTTTGAGCATCAAGCATTAAAAATAATCAGAATGCTCTGAACAGAAGACAGCTGCTATTTTTGCCTCTGGATTTCCAAATTCCATGAAGGCTGGCATTCTGGGAGGGTTTTGTTTGTTTGCTTGTCATGTTTTTAAAATAAAAACCTACAAAAATTGCCTTAAGAGAATTTTTGTAATGTTTTGCAGAATGATAAAACCCAAATTCTTGATTTCACATAGAAAATGGTAGTCAGTAGTAGCTGTATGTCTCCACAAAACTATATTTCTCTTGCAGTCACCTTCTAATTCAGTCATCCTCTCCTTTTTATTTCTTCAGGAAAAAAGGTGTCATTTCATTAAAATATCAGTAGACATTTTTTCCCATTGTTTTCATAACCCAAACAGCAGAGTTTTGTTCTTGGACACCAAACAGACTTTTGCATGAATGTACTACTATTCATTTATTATCAGTATACTCCACAGCACTGCACTGGATCTTAAAATATTTATATTTGTATCTATGCATTTTGACTGAAATCTAAGGTTTGTACAAGCATAAGATTCTGTAGTTTGTTCCTATCTACCTGTATAGACTGCAGCAATATACAATCCCAGTGTGTGTATGATTCAGCGCAATAAAATTCTATGGCTTCAGCAAATAAGTATACTTTAATACCTATTTAATACTGAATAGATATTAAAGCCTCAGTCCACATAATTGATCATTTGACCAGATAAACTTTTGTCTCTTGGGCCTGAACTTGTGCATTTTCTAAAATAAAATATTAAATCTCCATATGTGGAATATTCACCCTCATAATGCAGATCTTAAAACCCTCAGGGA
Source organism: Hippolais icterina (assembly GCA_013400075.1). Taxonomy (NCBI): domain Eukaryota; kingdom Metazoa; phylum Chordata; class Aves; order Passeriformes; family Sylviidae; genus Hippolais; species Hippolais icterina. Next base: position 446,831 of record VWYN01008775.1, on the reverse strand, counting down.
AATGTACGTCAGGATAGAGTCACAGGGGTATACCAAATATAACATCCAGCAAAGAGTTCCTTGGATCGCCTTCCATAGTCTGTTTGTGCTTCAATTTTCATTTGAAAGAAAAAAAAAAAAAAAAGGAAAAAACGGAATATGATAGTTTTTCTCTACTGTATTCTTAAGGTACAAGAGATTCTTTGTTGCTATTTACGTTTTATTACATATTTTAAAAGTACTGTTCAGAGAAAGTAAAGGCTTACAAGTATGAACAAGAGGACAGGCAACAAAATGATGCAATGTCTGTACTCATGTCAGCTAGGCAGAACAAGAGCTGGAATAGAATTTCTTTGTTATACAAAGAAAATGCATTAAGTTGTAATAATTTTCTGCAGCTTTAGAAAGCAAACCCAGAGAAGAAACCTTTCTTTTTTTGTTTGAGAATTGTACTTATGAAGGTCTTTTAATGAAAACAGGATTGTTTACAATTTATTCTTCCTAGAAAATTGTTAAAATTTCTATTAAAACCTGAGAAGCCAAGTATTTTTTCCACTGTGCTTTTATATAGATTAGATTCTACATAACTCATTTCATTGTCATCTGTGTTCTCCTTGGTTTCTTTTTTAGAATATTTTCATAAATAATTTTGTAATCCTTTTTCCAACATCATAAACTTATATTTTTGTCTAATCAGAAATATCTATTTTTGCATATCCCATTGAAAACTTCCTAGAACAAGATGCAGTTTAAACTATCTTCTGTTGGGAAATCAGAATAAAGATGACAGAAGTTCTTTCCAATAAATCTGTTTCTATGTATTAAATATATAGACTTGTACTTCTTTTTTTCTTATCCTAAAAATAATAATATTTTTCCAGATGCTTAAAGAATTGTGGATATATTTGTCAAAATGTTTTAGTTTGATGGAAAATGCATCTGAACATGACATTATTATCATATTTCCAAGCATTAATATGAAGACACACTTCTCTTTCTTATTTTTTACATAATGCTTTTTCTTATTTTTACATAATACTTTTCAAGAGATGAAAAAAACCTGAAACCTCAGAAAACAGTTCACTTAGAACATTTAAGAAATTTCTGAACTGTAAAGCGCTGTTTTGCTAGTGCTACTTTTTATCACAAGATAAACAGCTTACTATAGATGCTTAGTGGTATTGTAAATTTCCTGGATGAGAAGGGTTTATGAAGATAATGGACACATTCACCCAACACTGCCAGTGAGATCTGTTCATTCTCTTACTTCAATGAATTGAGATTACTGACTTCTGATAGCAGACTAAGTTTAGCTTACTTTCAATGAAGAGCAACTCCCTGGAGAATGCTTAGCATTTGTTCTCCTCTTCTTTTATTTCTTCAGGACAAAGGTTTCATATCACAAAAGTATTTGCAATTTATTTTTCCCCTCTGCCCACTTATCTCAAAGATCTGGCTCTTTGATTATTGCCCAGTGATGGAGAATATTCTGGAATTGGAATAAAGGTATGCCATTTTTCTGATACTATAATTCTGGAGATGCCATTTTCTTAATTTTATATCAGAAGATCCATTGATACCCACAGAAGTGGTGATGTGTTCTTCTGTAAAATCTAGAGCACAATGAGTTCAATGGCATCTGCATAAAATGCACTTTTTAATGTATTCATCCACCCATGCCTGTGATATATATTAACCTTTTTCCCTGTGTCACAGATCAAAAAATAGTAAACAAACAAACAATCAATTTCATCCCGGTTATTTAGAAAAGAACAGCCTCCAGAGCGTAACTGATCCCATCCCAGTGTGAATTTCATACAGAATGTTCTATTTATCACTCTGCCCTTCTTATCTCCTACCATATTGGATAATGTCTCTGTGAATTAACTTCAGAGCTTTCAAGTTGCAAATGAGCATGCCAGATAACAGACCATGTCTTAGTTGTTCTAGAACATCTAAAGTGGCATTTAAAATGGTTGGATTGAAGACCCCACTTTGCAACCCATCAGAAGGTGAAAACACCCACATAGCTGCTCCTGCTTTCATTTACATCACAGAGTCGTGCTTGTTCTGGTTATGCTACTCTGAGTTACTGCTGACCTTCTGTAAAATATCATCCTTCAAAGAAGACAAGTTGTAACTGGAGAGAAATGATATCTGAGAAAGTGCAAAGTTAGCATCATCCATGGTGACTGTAAGTACAGTCCACAGAAGTACTGTTAGTGTAAATGGATTGAATGCCTGAGTAGGTATTATCACAGAATCAACATTTGGAAGTTAAAAAGGAATTCTGCCATGAGTATAACAAAAAACCAGGAGCAGCTACTGTAGAGGGAAGACATTTTCCCTCTTCAGCCATCTGAACACCTCTGAACGTCTTTGAAAATTTTTTGATTTAAAAAAGTTGGGTTAAAGATGGATGGCAAAGTTAGTTCGGTGCATAGTATAGAGCTTCTTGCGTTTGTTTTCTGGACTGCAATGTGTTGGTGATTCACAAACCAACCATAAGCAAATAACTGTATTTCAGGCCAAAAAAGTCTTCTGTGTTATTTTCGTTTTTGCTACCCACTGAACTAAAAACTTATAATAGCTTTTTACCCACTGGCAATAGCTTTGAAGCCAGCAAAAAAGAAAAAAATATTTACAAGAGTTATAAATAAAGAAATGAAACAGAAATGCCTATCATGTAGTCCACATAAACAAATTAACAGCTCAAACTTTAGAAATGTAAGAAATGCAAATCATTCCAATATATCTTCTTTGGTTTTAATTAGTTTATAACTTCTCAGAAAATTTATAGTAGTTGAACTGCTGATACAAGCAGAACTGAAAATTGAAACATGCCTGAAGATATAAACAAGATTTTACTTTTTTTTTTTTTTTAACTTCCATTTCTCTTGTCTCTGCTTTCAATGTGTAATGTGTCAAAGGAATTCTCAAATTGTGAATAATAAATGAGCATCCTCCAATGGGCTCCAGTAGTCACCTTCCATGGTATTATCATTGTATCTCTGCTTCCTTGATTTTCCTATGCCTTCCTTTCTTTATTTAGCTCAGAAGCTCAATGTAAAAAGGCAGAGGTGATAGAAGAAATACTGTGATAACAGCCTTTTATACACTGTACAGCCTGGCTTAGTAAACTATGTCTTCAGAGCGTGAAGAGTTGCTGTGTTACAGCCATGCAGCATTTCCCATGGGTAACCTCAAACCCACTTAAATTGAATCTTAACTTCTAGTTGACATGTTTGCAAAGAATAGCCCAAGCAGGAGTAAGTTTAGATCATTAGAAAGTTTAGATCATTAAATGTAGGAATGTACAACACATGGTATCAGATAAATATTTCTTTCCCTATATGGGAGTTGTTAATTTTCCTTAGCAGTCAGTCCTGTAATCTCTAGTGAGCCTTGGCTCTTTTCCTACTCCTCAAGGGTGAAGTTCGCCATTTAAATCTACTGAGATAAAAAAGTCTTTCCTTCCAGGCCTAGAAGAATGAGATCTGTAGTTTTCATCATCCTATAGCTATTGCTGCTATCCTATATGCTTGCCTTCCCTGACTATTTGCTGTATCTTTTTTTCAGATACCAAAGAAATTTCTCACTACATAAACCCCTGGTTCCCTTTCAAACTGCTGCTGTTGATATAACTGTTTTCTCCTTTTCAATAAACTCTTCTAGATAGTCACTGTCAGACTTTATACTTGGCTTCCTATAGTTTTTACAGATTATGAGATTTTTGTTCTGTGCAAAGCTCTTAAAAGTTGTTGTCTTTCTATGTCTTCTCTCAACATGTTGCTATAATGGTTTTTGATAAGGGACAAAACCAATTAAAATTTAAAAGCTCAGAACACTAGAATAGTTGTCAGGATGCAGTCAATATTGCAGTTTGGCTAAAATTTTTTCTATCCATTCATTTTGTTGACATACCTTTGCATATGATTGTCCTCAAGAACAGAGTTCTGACTAGAGCATCAGAGACATAATTTCTCTGTTACGGCAATGTGATTTGCTTTGTTAATTTTTTGCTGTGCTTGATTCTCAGTGACCATTGGAAAACCAGACACAATCTTCTCTTTTGAAAAAATGTTAGATATCTTATTTGTAAAATATTTGAAGAAATTTAAGGAGGAAAAAAATAATGTGAGAGTTCAAATACTTTCCAGTATTTTACTTATATGTAAACACAATGCACTAAGTTACCGTATCTAAATCTGTGATAGAGTAATAATGAGAATTAACACCTCTGATGATACTGGGAACAGGAAATTTCCAAGTCCGTTTCTGAAAGATCATACTTTTTATCTGTGCTAAAATTTGTGAAATTTCATTGAAGGAAAAGCTTCACACTGTTTCTTTGAGAATGCTTATCACTGGGTATGTTATTACAGAAACTTCTGGGTATGTCATGTAACATCTGTTTCAACAGAAATCTACTTACTACTCAAGAGAATACAAACAACAAAAATTCAACATGGTAATTCTTTGAAATTAAAAATGTTGTACTAGTTCCCTTTTTTCTTTAATTGTGTCTTATACTGATATTTCATTGTATCTTATATTTAGTTGCATAATGTTAACAGTACAAGAAAAACAAATTCATATTGAATGAACAAATACAACATTGAAAGAAAAAATGCCTATTTTTTAAATTTGTATTTGTTCTGTACAGTATAAAAATATCAGTTCTTTATTTGGTAAGGCCTTCCTCCCAGAGAAGCAGAGTTTAATTATAGCTTTTTCACATTTTTTCACTGTAACGTGGAGTTGCATAATTTTCCCATTTATTTTCTTTTTCTTTTTTTTTCTCTTAGCTTTAATATTTTTTTCTTCACAATTTTCCTCCCATCTGTGCATATTTACCCTCATAGCATACATTCTCACATCTTGATGTTCTTTCCTTTACATCTTTGCCAATAATCTCTGTGCTAAAAATTCTACCATTACTGCATGATCCCAAGTCAGGAGTCCTCAGTTTTTCTTCATCATATTAAGCCTCTGATGATTTTGTTGTCTGCCAGCATTTTCATCACTGCTACTGGAGCTGTGATCTGGATCATCCACTCTTTTTTAAATTACGTTTTGGGCAACAAGCACAGCACTTGGCCTTGCACCTCCTCTTGATTCTGTGTAGAACCCATTGGAACCCAAATTTCATTATCAAGGGGATTTTCTTTTTTGAATTTACACAATAATGGGAAAGTTGTAACAGTATGCTGTTACCATATTGCAAAAGGAATTTACATGCCGCAGTGTGCCATGGTGCATGCATGAGGCTATTTAGGGATGCATAAGGATCTGCAGACTGTTGGAATAATATTGAGGCAAGAAACAAACCTGGTGCACTCTTGTCCATTCTGCCTGAGAGGGGTCCCTGGTGTATGTTAACAGTGACTGTTCTTGGGTGTTATGTGAGAGTCCTAGGTGGCCCAGAACAACAAAATACAAAGTATTTGGGGGGCAGGATGTATATGTAACAAATAACTTTGCAAAGTATATAATGGACATTTTATAATCTTTATGGAAATATGATTTCCACAACAGGATGTTCTGTCACAATATTTCAGATTAAAGAATTATCTTTTCACTTCATTCTGGTTCCAGTAAAGTTCTGTAACTTGAATGAATATAAACAGCATAATAAGTGACTGCTGTCATCTGTCATCAAAACATAATCTTGTAGAAGTAAACTTGATGTAAATAAGTAGAAGCAGGACTCCAAGGCCTACAGCAAATAAACAAACAAACAAATATCTTATATTGTGCCCACTCCAAGTGAAAAGAAGAGCACTGAATGAATTTACAACAAACTCACCATGCTGGATATTTGATATTTCCAAAATGGGGGGAGTGTGCATGGCTGCAGAAGGGTGTTGTGTGTGTTGCTTACATGAGGAAGCTAAAGGACTTCAGTGCTTAGTTCTTGGCTTATCAGCAATGGTATCACTTCCCAGCTCATATATGTATTCCTTGTGTGAAACCCGTTACCAAATATATTATCTTATGATATTATGCTGATATGGGATGATATTACCAGTTTTTTCTAAATATCACTGTCAGATGGTATGCAAAATAAAATGTTGACAAAAGTGGGTTAAAATGACTGTTTTAAAATTTTGCACAGAGCTTGATAGAAAGTATAGTATGAAGAGTAATTACCTGAAACTGATCTTCTATCCAGTTTAAACAAAAACTTATCTCTTTCACTCAAATGTGCATGCATCTGTCCAATGGGCAAATATATGCCACACTGGCTCTATTTTTGCACGAGATTTTCAGAGTGACATGGGTTTCATTTTTCCTTAGATTGATAAACCCATTTAATATTGTAGATACAGTGGTAAGGAAAAACAAGAAAATTTATTTGTTTGTTTGCAATAAGAAGAGAAACCTGGCAGATGTATTTAGTACTTATTACCCTTCTGTTGTTTGCTAAAAATTTCCAAACTCATAACCCCACAATTTAGAAACCATATGACAGGCAGTACAAGAAGAAAGCTATTTTGTTTTAATGTCTCTTTCCATTTATCAGTGCCCATGTCTCTCTCTCTCTCTCTCTCTAACTGCTTGAGTTTCAAATTCTCACAGTCTCCAATTATTTTTTATCTTGGACTTTTATTCAGGGTCTATTAATTTCATAGTGGTGGCAACAAAGTGAAAATAAATTTTACACATATGAATATTAGCTATAGCTATATGATGTTGCAGCATTTCTTCCCCTGCATTCTCTTATGCCTCTTAATTTCTTGGGCTTAAAGGGATATGTGTGGCAACTTCCTACCCTCCTTAGAGTCTACAAAGGCTCTTGCAATGTGTGTGTAACAAGCAGTAGATTTTTCTTGTCTGTCAATGCCAAATGGACCCATAGGTAATGGAAGGGTGACAAAGTCTTATGTCACTAGCTCCCCCGTTCTTACTTATCTTTGAACTCTACTAGTTTAGAACATGTAATATCCACTCTTTTTTTCCCATCCTTTTCCTTCCTTTGCCTTCTCGCTTCCTCCAGACCTCTCCAAAGCATATTTCTTTGGTCACTGTCCTTTCAGATGTTTTCTGAAAGTTCACTTGAACTTTAAAACATTTTGCAAACACTAAAACATGAAAGCTTTATTTTAGCTTTTACTAAAGAAATTTTAATATTCTTCTGAGAATCAAGAGAATTTTGTTTTGTGCAAAAATTGTGCAATAGATATCCTCATAATTCCAGGTATTCAAATTGACAAGGGTCCGTATGCTACCAACAGCATAACATGGGATGAAAACACTTGCAAATTGAGCCCAAAATGTTTGTGAAAGTTCACTTAGATACCAATAAAAATACAAGAGTTTAAATACTCTTGTTTATATAATGTTAGTTACTTTCCCCCTCCTCCCCTTTTTCTTCTATTGTCAGAAAGGCTTCCTGACAAATTTTAATTCTAGATTATGCATTTTCACAGATTAGGACTGGCTAATTTTAAGGTGCATGATGCTTCCACTTGATGGGAAACAAGCAGTAAATAATTTTTATTTTTCCTTTAATTTTCTACTTCACTGAAATGTTACTGTGGTTTTGATATCGTAGATAATACAGCCAGTATCCTGACAAGACGAAGGAGATACAGTCGAACCACTCAAGATATCTATTACCTCCCAGTTCTGATTTCTGATGGTGGCGTGCCCCCCCTCAGCAGCAGCAGTACCCTCACCATCCGCGTCTGTGCCTGTGAGAGAGACGGACAAGTGAGAACTTGCCATGCTGAGGCTTTCCTCTCCTCAGCTGGCTTGAGCACAGGAGCTTTAATCGCCATCCTGCTCTGCATTGTCATTCTCCTTGGTAAGCCATTTGCAATACTGAGGAATGCTATCCCTCCAATGCCTCCCGGAATCCAGCAGGGAGCTAGGTTTCAATATGGTATGCTTTTGAACGGGTGGTTGCCTGGTAGTAGGACACAATTAGAAACACGTAGCTGTGATTAGAGGGGAAAAGTTTAGCTAAAGTTAATAGGGAAAAATGTCTTTGAATTACATTTGTGAATATCTGGAATCCAGTAGATTTTTTTTTTTTTCCTGAGGTAATCAAGTAATTAGCACTGCAAATCTTTATTTCTGTAATTTGGAAAGATTTCAAAAAGAGACTGACTCTAATTCCGTGTCTTGAACAGTGCAAAAAATTATAGAAAATAGATGGGCATTATGCTGTAAGAAGCATCATTAGCACTCTACAAAAGCCATTTCGTAATTACCTTTGTGTAATAAACTGATAGCAATGAACAACATAATCCACAGGGACAAGGGACATAGGAGATTATAAGCAGACTCATAAGATTGATGACACTGCAAGCGCATTTCCTCTTGACTCTTTTTAGGTCATTTTCCCAGGCCAATTCCAATGTTGTGCATCAGTTAATATTGTGGTTGGTTTTGGTTTGGGGTTTTTCCTGTCAAGACACAACTTGCTGCATACATGACTCTGTGCTACTCATGATATTCTGGATTGTTATAGAGATGGCAAGAAATAATAGTAATTATATCACAGTAAACTGAGAGGATATTTTGAGGATTTTTTTTCCCAAAGACTACATTTTCTAAGACCTACTCTCCTTATGACTTACTTCAGTATTTTCTTGTCAGAAGGCTGTTTTATATGTAGTTACACATTTATTTGTAATTTTGTATTTGATTACACAAAATTGAATATTCATAAGAAAAAAAAAAAACCTTTTACATAGTAATTCAATTTATATGCTAAACATTGATTTTAATGAAGCACTGAAAGCCCTGGATTATGCTTCTGAAAAATGCCAGATTTAGTTACTCATTTTTCATTTACCTGAAAGAATGTTATCTCCATTTATCTCCTTTATGAGATCCCTAAAAAATTTAGTAGATGATCCTAAATACTAGTACTGAAAATACAAGCCTGAAAAAAAATATTACACCTCTGTATTTTTGACTTAGTGTCTGCTATTTCTGTAACATATTCAGATATAAACTTTAAACCTACTCTAATATCTGCAGTTTTCTCTCTAGCAATTGTGGTCCTTTTCATCACCCTAAGACGTAGCAAGAAGGAGCCTTTGATCATTTCAGAAGAAGATGTTCGGGAAAATGTTGTGACATATGATGATGAAGGCGGTGGAGAGGAAGACACAGAAGCATTTGATATCACAGCACTGAGGAATCCATCTGCTGCTGAAGAGCTAAAATATCGGAGGGATGTTCGTCCTGAAGTGAAACCTCTGTCCAGGCATCATCCCTCCTCAAGCCTTGACAGTATAGATGTTCAGGAGTTCATTAAACAAAGACTGGCAGAGGCTGATCTGGACCCCAGTGTGCCCCCGTATGACTCCCTGCAGACATATGCCTATGAGGGTCATAGATCAGAAGCTGGGTCTATCAGCTCTCTGGATTCAGCAACGACACACTCTGACCAGGATTATACTTACCTTGGAGACTGGGGACCTGAGTTCAAGAAGTTAGCTGAACTCTATGGGGAGATAGAACCAGAAAGAACAACTTAGCTGTAATTCCCAGAACAGAGAAATTCCTAAACAACTGGACAGATAATGACAACAATGGTAACAAAAAAGTGAATACAGTACTTGGAACTGAGTAAGTTGTATGCAGTTACTGTAGAACAAGTGCCCTTTTCATATTTGAAACTGGGTTCTCCAATTGGAAGAAAGTCAAATTTTGGAAAATACAGAAAAAAGAATCTATTGTCCCTTGTGTATTTTTTTTCAATTGCTCATCAAAGTCTCTGGTACCTTATCTGCAACAATACCTAAAGTAAAACCAAGAAATGACATTTTTATTGCAATATGCGTAGCAGCTCCAAGCTGCAGTAAGTTTATGGTCATGTCTGTTTAAGAAGAGAGCTAACAGAGAATCAAATCTCTTGCAGGTGGTTGTGATGTTGCATTTCTAGCTGTGCTCTAGGCCTTGTGATCCCAATATGAGGTAGACAATGAGGTTTACTATCAGTGTGAGAAGTGCTACCAGTCTGTTTCCTTTACAGAGGCGATAAGCCACACCTGTCCTCTTAAATAAATGGTCCTTTGATGATTTAATCTTATTGACTTAGCAGGTTGCATTGAGAAGCTGTCATTTCATTATGTCCTTCATAATCCTGTCATCCATAACCAGCTAACAGATGGAGGGCATCATTATCTGTAGCTCAAACACAGCTCTAGCCCATAACCCCCGACCTGCTCTGTTACTGTGTGCTAGAGGAACTGTTGTTTCCAATGTTGTACTTTCTCTTTTTGTCTTTTCATGGGAACATTGTTCATCTAAATGGAATAGGCCCAAAGTACTCTTTATGCAGAGAAGCAGATGAAGCATAGGCTTTTTCAATAAAAACAACAATGGCAGCACCATTAAACTATGCAGTTGTTTGGCTCACTGTGCTTCACTTATGTCAAGAGCTGAAGCTTTTTAAATCTTTTGCTAGTCTGAATCCAGAAGCTACAGCAGTTTGTTTAAAACCCAGAGTTCTTAATCTTAAAGTTTTTCTATTTCTCTGTGTGACTAAAGGCAAAAGAGAGCTGCTGGTAGGACATTGGGATAGTGAAAATTGAAGCAAGGAGAATAAGATGATGATGCCTTTTTCTTTTAAGTTCAATTTACTGTTATTTATTTCTCTTGAAGTAATTGCCACCTCAGCAGAACAAGATGGGTTTTTTTCCCTATTTCAAGCATCATGGAAACAAGAGTATTTTAAGTCAGTGAAGGAAATATACCATTACTGTGGTTCCTATGGATTAAGTAAATTGATTTCTTACATTAGAAACTTTGTAGCATTGCAGAAATGATAATTCTCCTTAACATAGCACACTGCTTAACACTTAATCCAGCTTTTTTTTTTTCTTTTTTTAGCTTTGCAGCAGCAGAACTGCTAAACAGTTCTGCTTAACAAAGCATGCTACTTAGCACCTCATCTAGCAGATTCTGATTTTTCCTTTCCTTTGTTTGAAATTTTAACCTTTTCTTTGTCTTTCTGGTGATAATACTGTGAGAAGACCAGGAACTCATAATATCCCATGAGAAATTATGACCTATAATACTCACAGTCCCTGTTAACAGTCCTCTGCTTCTAATTGTATCTCCACTTTAGGGAAATAGACTTCTTCCAGTATGCATTTGATTGGAAAACTGTCCAGAGTAGAAGCTGTGTACTTTTTTCTTACTCTCCAGTCTGGTGTGCATAGTGATACAGATTTCTATGATGCACTAGATTCCTCCCATTGCATTTTAGGTGCCATTTACATTCAGCTTAGTAAATTTATTGCTGATCTACTGTGAGTCACATAGGTGAACTAGATCATTAAGCCTCCTTTTCTTTACTCTGTGGTTGGATAGGTCCTAGACATGACTGAAATTTCTGATCAGTTTACTTTGAAAAGATTTTTCTTTTTTTTTCCTGAGATGTAGTTGGCTGCTTTTGGTTTAAACAGCCTTTTGGAAAAAAAATAGCAAGTAGCTTTGTAAGCAACTTTTACACTCTAAAAAGTATTAGTTGCACTGTAGTTCCAGAACTGGTTTTTTAGTACACTATTTTGTTCAAAATTTGTAATGCTTCTTCTGTCTTTCAGAATCTGAACCCACAGGAAAATTTAGTAGGGAAAAACACATGAACCCTAAGATACTCTGCTGATGACTTGAAAGTAGTTTATTAATTTGTGTTAAATTTTTAATACTTTTTATGAAATACAGAATCTTTTAGAAAAGCATTTAAGAAGGTGTTCTTTCTGTAATGTGAATTTAGGTGCAGTAAGAGTTACACAGAAGCTGAGAATGGTTGTCTTTTATTGTCTTTTTGGGGGGTAGAACTAGGATATGTTTCAGTTTTGTCCCAAATAAAGCAACTAGTAGTGTGCAATTTTATTAGGAGAAAATTTCATTTTATTTAGGTCACACTTGCTTTATGCCAACATCTAAATTTTTATACCGTATGAGTAGCGTGTTAAAACCAAAATGTTTCAGCATTATTACTACCATAATACTTTGTATCACAGCTGCATGAAAATTGCATTCATTGTTGTATTATAGTTTTGAGAACTAGATATTAGTTATCTTTATGTCTATTCCCTCTGGCTCTACACCAAACCAGGGAAAATCAATTGTATTTTGTGTTTTAAGCAGTGTTTGTGCCATTTTTTGTTTTTTTTTTCTTATTTTCATCACAGAACATTCAGGCTTAAAGGCAACAGAAGTGCAGTGACACAAGCAACTAGTCACTCCTTACACTAATGGTCAGTTTAAGTCAATAATATCTCAGAGAAATAATAATCCCCTTTTTGCCATTCCTGGTGCTCTCTTTGCTGCTATACAGCACATGCATCGTACCCCAGGAAACCTGAATCCTTGAAAACTCTGCAGGGTTATTGAGACGCTGCTTCTGTGATGCTGCGGTGTGTCCTGCTTGGTACGTCCTTTCCACAGTGATCGCCAGATGTGCTTTTCTATCATGATATGTCTGCATGCTTGCTATGCTTACTGTGTTTTATTCAGATACACATCACAGTGTCGTGTTGTTTGCATGACAAATAACAGAATATTAAATCTTCAGGGCCACAGAAGAAGGTCTCAAAGTGCAGAAATAACAGGTTTTTAGTTTTATTATCTCAATCTCACATTTTTTTCCTTTAGTCCTTTGTGTCCTAAAAACAAATCCAAACTATATTTGAGAAATTCTATGTTGACCTAGATTGAAGTGAAAGAAAATTAACACTGAATGGCACAATCATTTTGTAGCATTGTTAATTTATATTCAGTGAAATTACTGTGGTAAACTTTTTCTCGGTTTATGGTTAAGTCTGATTATATAGACTATGCTTAAAGCTTTCATGGATCTTTTGTGTGCTCATATTCTCAAATATTTTCCTATTAGCCTAAATAGTAATCCTGTTGCTGCTCAACAACTAAATTCTGAAAACTGCCAATTTGACTTAAACTGGAAATACTGAGTAAAGTTAAATGGCACATGCAAAGTGATACTTAAGGGCTTTTCTATTTACAGTTTGATTTCTACAACAACCATTCAACAAATAGTACATTTCCACCAAAATAATTAGTTGCATTCCTTCAAATAAACCCTCTTTCTTGTAATGGTGAGGGCAGTCGGTATGCTGTAATCTTGACAAATCAAAATAATCTGAAAAAATGGTCAGTAGAAGAATTGTAAAATGTGAAACTATATTGTCAAACTAAAACCTGTCAAAAATGTAGTTTAATGCACTTTAAAGACAAGGAAGAGCTTGAATTCAGCTGGTGTTAGGTTAAAATTAATACATTGAAAACAAATTAATTTGTTTATCAGTGTTACCTTTCATTACATGCACATAGAATACTGTAAAAGTTGAAAGTAACTTCACTCTGTTATGCACTTTATTTTTCTGCGTTCTTCAAAATCTAAAATAACTGCAAAAATTTTTGAGTTTTAATTCTAATTGTTGCAGTTATTTAAATTGTGAATACTGAAAGAAAATGTCTATGGGAAAGTTTTGTTTCTGGTATTTAAAAGGAATTACAAAATGTTTGTGGTCTAAGAATTTTTTAAATCATTCTTTAGAAAATATAAGTATTGGACCAGTCTGGAATTAACCAAACTCATAAACTCATACAAGGGTAACAAAGGGAATATTCTGAATGCAAAAAAGGATACAAAATTATGGATACAAAATGCTGCCTAGCATTCCTTTGTGGATTATAAAGTACTAAGACCTTGTACTTGCAGTACGTATAAATGGCACAGTGCATTCTAAGGAACATTAGAAGTGTGTTGCAAGTTTTGGGCCATTCTTATTTTTCCAAAGTCTCCAAATATATATATATTTTTTTTAACAAAAGAGTAATGTAAAGTATACCTCCTTATGCAAGTGTTACTGATAGAAATTGTTACATTTTCTTTTAATAAACAAAAGGGACAAAATCTTTTATTCGTATTTTTCAAATAAAATGTGCTCTTTGCTATGGTGATGGGTTATTGTATTCCTCACCACAACCAGAACGTGTTTGTCTTCACTCCTGTGTTTTATACTCACCAAGGAACCAGAACACCTAAAGGTGCTCCATCCGTATGACTCAGGTGTGACAGTTGTATGAATGCCAGTGTCAGAAATGGCATGGGAACTTGAACTGGATCTGTAATGCCTGGTATAGTCCCTTGTGCCACTATTTCAAAGACTGTCTTACATGATTATTGCTACCGATGGATAGGGTTGGAGAGAGATGCCATAAGATACTTTTCAACAGACTGCAGTATGGCTGCTAAATGGTTCATTTACTTGTGGCAACTGTTCCTCTCCAACCATCACTGTCCTGAAACTGATATATGTATTATAGGATGAATACATTGTCCAGATGAGTGAACTGGGGAAATGCACATCCATGAATCCAGATTGGTGGTAAAAGTCATAGTTATTTTCCTAAGTTGACAAAGAAGACAAAAGCAGACAAGGATATTTACAATGATCAAGCTAAGGCACATGTAAAGAAAGTGCACAGGAATCACTCATTCTTACTCAAAGGAATTAACAGGCTTTTTCAACAAGTGACACCTTAGAAAATAATGATACCATAGCTCACAAAAATCTTGTTGCATGCAAGGCTGTCTTTCCCAGACTGTCATAAAATTCAAACATAAAGCTAGGGTAGACAGGAAACGAAAGTAGAATTTTCTTGCCAAACCCTACTTACTCTACTTTATTTTCCATGGGTCAGTTTAGATTGTGTACCACCGTGCTATGCAATTTTCATATGTGCCTCACCACAGACCCAGAAAAAAATATTATGGTAAGATTATATTTGTAAGATAAATATTGTCAGTCTGAATCTGAATGAAAGTTCAGGGAGATTTTGCGGTATTTGTTTTAGTCCTCAGTTGAAGTGTTAAAACTTTCAAAAGAATTTTTAGAAATATATTAGATAATATTTTATATTTAGGATTTTTTTTTTTTTCTCAGCAAAACTTAACATTATCTTCTATTATGCTGAAATTTATTTTTAGTTTGTTTGGAGTCCATACTTCTTCTATGTATGTGGCAAATGTATAATTTATACTTAGGTACAGAGACTCTTCGAAAGTTAGAGCATTTTGCTTGTGAGTTTAGCAGACTTTTTCTGTGGGCTTCATGATTCCATGTCGCATTTTTGTGTTCTTTCAACTACTCCCAAGTCCATCAAATCCCAAAGATTCAACAGAATTTCCACACTAGCTGTCTCTTAATCTGGTTTGTTCTGGAAGTACATGCAACAGAGTTGACAGGCGAGTCAGTATCTGCAGAAACATTCTCATCCAGCAGAGATACCCTCAAAGCAAAAAATGGACATTGGGATTAGCACTCTAGAGGAACATAGGATGCAAAGACCTTGGAAGGTGATAGATTCCTAGCCAAAGCTGAATAAAATCAAGGTCCACAGGAACTTCCACCATAGTGGTTGTTGTCATCATGCATGTTCAGTGCCCAAATACCTGGTGATCTCAATGGAAAGCTCAGTACAGGTACATGTAAATAAGTGAACTGCTCAAACATCAGAACTGCCAAATCTTCTGCTAGAGTTCTGGGCAGGAATGGGTCTGTCTTAATATATTTGTCAGGCTAACAGTGTCAACACAATTCTGAGACATGGTGCAGCCTTACAGACAAATTTACCTACCACATTAAGTGTCTTGAAACAAATTGGATTGTTCTCCACCTTATTCTTAAGATTATGTATTGTTTCTTTAAATCTGAATTAATATCCTTGGTTTAAGAGTAATTCTTCCCCTTATCTTCTAGGACTGATCTGGTAGAAAGCCCCTACAATTAAAATTCATCCTTGTTTTGAAGCCTTGAGCTCACACATCTAACAGTCAGTTTCATTATTGGATTTAGGCTGGGCAAAAATCAAACACTGCTTGTGTATGAAAAGTAAAGCTCACCCTTACTAAGCAAACTATTTTTTCTCTGCTAGTGTAGGTCTATTGATTAAAAACTGTGCTTGAAGGGGAAAAGTGTATGAAAGTACACATATCCTGATTATATCATATAAACCACATTTGGATTTCTCAGAAAGAAGTAAACACGGCTCATAATCAACTACTTACAAACTATATTAATTTTTTTTAAAAACCAAGCTTGCATTTTCCAGATCGTTTCAATGCTTTGTGGTGCAGAAATATTCATTTGGGAAATGGTAACATGGAAGAGAATAATTGAGAGATCAAAATCTCTCTGGCTGCTCCAACTATTAAAATAGGAGAAAACTTGAAAATGTGTTTCTTTATGATAAAAATTGAATCATCAGCTCTGAAAAACAAGTCTCTTGCATATGATGTTGGTAGCAATAAAAACTATTATGTTACTGTTCTTTCTTACTTGTTTTAAGCATCTTTTTTAATGTAGGATGCCAAAGTATGCCTTTAGTGTTGACTAAATGAGTTATATAACTGAGAGTATGGCATGCAATTTTCTGAGAGAAGGAAATTAAATGCAAAGTAAAACTCTCAAATCTTGTAAGTGAAACAGAAACTGAGACTCTTTAAGTGTATCAGAAACCACCACCTCAGAAATGTATTATATCCCATGTAGTGCTATTTTTAAAAAAAAGGTCTCCAATGATCACTTGATGTTGTGTCCTGACCAAATGACCTTATAATGTATACTTATAAATTAAATTTATATTATCTATTTTTATAAACATATATCAATATCAATATAAAATTATATTATCAATAGGGTGCTTTTTAACTTTTTCAGTAAGACTCATTGCATTGTTTGACAAAATTTCTTCTTTTGATTTCCTCAGAACATTATGAAATCATTTCTGTTGAATTTAATGGAAACACTATCAGAAGAACAGTTCTTTGACAAGTCCAGGATAGAACTTCTCACCAAAATCTGCAAGGGCAATCAATAACTAACTGGTCAAAGCACTTTATCATGGATGTGCAAGATAGACCTCAGAGAAGGATATTACATGGGCATCTCCCACTTCAATTATTTCTTTATCATAATCCCACATTAGAAGTTTCAATGATTTTTTACTGATTATTTAATGATTATTTTTGAGTAAAACAACATTCTTGTTTTCTGTCAAGATCTCTGAGGATGAGGGATCCTGAAAACATGACTTATATATTTTTCACTTTGTATCCTGCTTTATTGTTTTGGGTTTTTTTCCTTTCTTTTTTTCTATTTTTTTTCCCCCTACCTTCACAGGCCCCCTTTTTGCACTGATTGCTTGAAGCATAGCAGTATAATAATTCAGGTTAAGAATGGCAGAGGAATCTAAGAATGCAACTTCATCTCTCTGAAGAAATGGAAATACTTTTCAGTGGTATCTGATGCCACATGTACTAATCTTCATTTTTGTACCTTGGGGCAAACATTTAAATTGGACTTTATCACAGCTGAAGTACTTGCCTTTTTTTCCCAGCATGATGTTCCAAAATTGAAATCACTTTTTATTATAACTTAAAAAATCTTGCTGGTTTTTTTAGCATTTATATTGTCCAAAACTCTAATGTCTGAGGTCACAGAGAAAATGGTATAATTTGCCTAAGTAACTGCTTACTTTAAAGGCAAGATTTCTGATTTCAGTGTTACAAAGTAAAGACTTATAAGGGAGGAAAGGGAATTATAGGAAGAAAGAAGAGCAATGGAAGGGTAGTAAAGTAGACAACAAACACCATACGACAGATGTGATTACACAGAAATTATCAGAAATGCATCACAAAATAAAGAACAAAGTGATACAGGACAGATTTTTCAGTGAGGCATTACAATTGTTACTGTAAATTTTATGAATTAAAATTGCAATATTTTATTATTAGTTCCCTTTAAGTTAATAAAAGCATAAGTTATATGTGATATATAATGGGGATAGGTTAGGAAACCTAGAAAAAAATCCAGTGGAAAACAGACATAATTAAAAGTTATTTATCTCTTTCTTATTGTGTTTCTTTATATTATTCCGGTTATGCTAATTTCGATTGCTGATGTTGTGAATAACCCTTCTGGATCAGTCATATGCACACAGATTCCCACTGGTATGCCTAGGTTTTTGTCTTGCTAATTTGACATGGATTTTGAAAGTATTAATTTTGTTTTTCAGGAAGTTTTGGACTGTTGTTTTCTAATGAAAAACTGCTACAATTTCCTCACTTGGGGAGCAGAATTTTGATTTTTTTTTTAATTAGAGATTGCAGGAACAGTGACAAGCTACCCAAATTGCTGCAGGTGAAAATAGTTATGTACCTACTTACAGGAATCTATTACTTTTTGTAATAGATTTGTATCCACACAAAATATTGTCAGAGCTCAGAAGGCATTGGAGAAAGCTGTGGTTATGATGTGTATAAGAAAACCTTTGCTGGCTCTGCTTTATTTCTTTCACATCTCTCAAATTGCAGGTTAGGGGAGTCTAAAATGTCTTCATTGCTCACACTTTGTTTAGCTTGTGTGAAAGAAAAAAAACCCACAAAAAATATAGATGTTACATGAAACACAGAACATAAATGCATGATACATGACCTTATGCTATATTTATCTTACTACCCAAGCTTTATCTCTAAAAGGACAAAACGAAAAGGGGCAAAATGTTAGGCTATCTTGGACATTCAAATCCACACTGGAATCTCAACTGTCAGGTCAATGAAATAATAGTTTCAACGTGTGCATGCAAAGATGCCGTCAATTGAAAGGTAAGTGACTTTGGACAGCAGTTTACACATGAATTCAGGCTGCCTCTTCCCATGTTATATTTCAGAAAGGAAGAACATCTTTTGATAAAATGGGTCAGATGATAGAAATATCATAATTCAAGTGAGTGGAAAGAGTACTTGGTGTCTTGTAGAGTTCTACATAATTGTGACGGCCAGGAAGATGCTTCTATGATGTGTTACTGTGGGAAAGAAAACTTTTGGCCTCTGAAAATGAAAGACTCTCCTTGGTTTTGAGGCATTTTATGAAAGACAATAT
This sequence comes from Hippolais icterina, assembly GCA_013400075.1. NCBI lineage: Eukaryota > Metazoa > Chordata > Aves > Passeriformes > Sylviidae > Hippolais > Hippolais icterina. The sequence continues at coordinate 427,911 of VWYN01008775.1, read as the reverse complement.
CACAGCTTAAATGTGAGAGGTTGTAATGGTCAATTTGTCTTTTTGCACCTTGCATGGTCCCTGGTAGGGCTCAGGAGCATCCCATTCTTGACAGATTTTTTAATCAGAGCATGGTGGTAAATGTGCTTGGTTCAAAAAATTAACATTGAAACTGAGCATTTCAGTTCAAAGTCACGAGTTCATATTTGACATGGAAATATTGAAAGCAAACATGAGTAGCAGTAAATGACTACTTCTTTGCAGGAAATTTGTTTCTAATCTCACTTCAGTGTTGGCACAGAAAGCCCCCAGGATGGCAGTGCGAAATAGTCACTCAGTATGATCATCATATGCCCGTCTGTTCCTAATTGTATTCTGAATCTCTTGTTTGACTACAGGGATTTGACAAGTAATCCTGTAACAGACATATCCAAATTTTGGGTAAAAGTATTATGTCTGTATTCAGCTCAACATTCCATCTCCAGTTTCCACCCTTGCTGCATCAGTGCTGTTGCTCTCAGATTGCAGTGGAACTAAAGAATTTATGGATGATAAGGATCTGAACTTCTTGCTGCTGAATAAACACCAGCTGAGATTTGCTACCTCAGGAACCTTAACATGTACAAGAGGCTGATAAACTCTCTCATAAAAAAGTTGACAGAAACAACATGAATAAAAATAAAATAGATGATGTTTTGTAATTTAAGTCCAAGAGAAAGATGAGCTAAATAAAAGATAAGATTGAAACATTTCTGAGAGAAGTGGAATAAACTTGATGCTTCTGGGTGACTTGATATATCTGGTTATTTGCAATGGAAAATGTATGGATGAGCAAAAGTCCTTCTTACACTTTTTTGAAACTAATAAAGGATAACTACAAAATGCACACAGGAAAGATGAAATAGCCATATGGAATCCAGTAATAATGGACATGAAACTGCAGTTAATTTAGTGATAAGAAAACTCTTTGTATATGCAGTGATATAGAATCAAGGTCAACTATTTTGTATAAAAGATCAGAAGAAAACTTGTTTCTTGAGTTTAGCAGAATTAAAAGCAAAAATCTGTTCCATGGAAAAGAAATTATGTTGCATCCATAAGCAAATATACTTTTCCTGTCTCTATCATTGATTCCCTATCTATTGTTACAAAAATACCTTAATATATGCTTATTAGCAAGGCACTGATATTTTTTTCCAGTCCAGAATTAATTAGACCTCACTGTTCATATATGCTTTCTTGAAATCAATCCTCTTGATATATAAATGTATGCTAAACAGAAAATGCTAAAACAAAAGATAAAGAAGTTTCCAAGTTATATTTTCTACTAATAACCTAGAACCTTAAATCTAAGTGATTTGGAATTTAAACTCTAATGTCCAGCTTTGAAAATCCCTTTTTGTTAGGTTCTTTAAGAACCTGGGATGAAAGTGTTGGAAAATTCCAAAACCTACATATTCTATCCTGAAAATATTCTTAGAAATTGTCTAGAAACAGCCACAAACAGCAAAACCAATTGGACACAGGAATTCCTAGGATGTGAAAGTTAAGAGTAAACCTAGTTTATATAGAAACCTAATCTTCTAGGTTTTCTTGAAGTACACAATAAGCCTCTGAATAAAGGTAATATAATTTAGTCATTTGGATTTCCAATAAGATTTTGATAAAGTCTTTCATCAAACTTATAATGGAATTACATGATCTTAAAGACAGATTTAAGAACAGAAAAAAAGTTCAGGGTTACTTTAGAAGGCTTCTTGGTGTAAAGAGTACTGTTAGGCATTATTTTAGGACTGGAATTGTTTGATACAGCCAAAGATAATCTAGAAAACCAAACTGTGACTACTTGCAAAGAAATCAATGGATCATTAGTGAATGAATGGAAGATGTGGTTGAAACTGAAAAAAATACAAAGTAATGAGCAAAAGCAAAACCTACCCAAAAGGCACCTGCTCCATGAACTCAGAATAAGTTTATTACTCAAGGAGAATAATTTGAGTTGCTGTTTCTAACTAAATATCTGCTAGGTAGTGGCCAAAACCAACATGAACAAATCCAGTATTAAAATGTATTAAGTCATAAGAGAAAATCAATTAAAACTGTCTATATGCTTTCAAAAATTCAGAGTGATTCCACATTTCACAGAAATCAAGAAAACGGTTAATAGCTGTGAAACAGCATGCATATCAGGAGTTTTTAAAAGTCAGGACTTTTCAATATGGAAAAGAAATGAGTGATGGGACTAATATCTAAAAAGTCAAAGATTTCAAAATTACAACTGACATATGGGAAATAAATAGAAAACTATTATTATTATTTTTCACAAGAGAAACGTGAAAAGAAAAAACTAGGAACTATAAGCTTTTAGTTAACAGATTTGAAATAAATGAGATGAGATAGTTTTTCACAGGGGATACAACTAAGTGGTAAAAGTCAAGAGATGACATAGTCTTGTTTCCACAACAGATATGACTGAAAGTCACACAGCTGTAGTCTTTTCTTTAGCTATGGTGTTGTTGACCTGCACTATTGTCCTGGGTTTTTACCTGGTGACAATGGAAAAAAAAAATCTGGCTTCTGGCAAAGAGAAGAGCTACTAAAAATGAAACCAAATATCAACAGCATTAAATCTGGTTCCAGTGTTTCATGCCTAGCAGTTTGGAATACAAAGAAGCCATCAACTAATTTCCAGCCCTATAATACTTAGCTCCATGCTCTTCTGCATCTTTTAAATCTGCCAGTCACTCAGTTAGAGAAGTAGTTCATGAACCTTCTTCAGCTGGCTTGGCTCATCCATAGATAAAACCAGTCAGGAAAATGAACCCACAAGTTCATTTAAAGTCCAATGAATTATGAAATGGAAGTCAATGAACTGCTTGCCTCTACTCATCTTGTACTGTCCACAGGCTTCTATTAGACCATTCAAAATGCTCTGAAGTGAATCATTACTTAATTAAATTACTGAGAGCTGAGATTACAGAGCAACCACATAAAATATTCAGAGAATCAGGTTTAAAAAGAAATAGAAATATGAACCATTATGTTTCTCAACTATTAATCACATCACCTGTGACACTTGGGGTTCTTTCCTTTTATGCATGAGACTGTAGCTGACAAAAATACCTTTTGAGAAAATAACTCAGCTATGTGTTTTATTCAATATTAGGATACCTCGAAGCCAACTTTGAAATTAATGGTTCCAATTATATATGTAAAAACTTGAGAAATTCAAAGTAAACTCAACTAACTGTTTAAATCCATCCATTGCTGAAAGTGGTAATTTAGAAAAATACTTTGAACTATCACATCTTTTTCTTCAAATATGACAAATTGAAAGAAAGGAAATTAATATTTGAAGCATACGAACTTATAAATTTTACATTGTCTATGTAATAAGCAAATAAATTATTCATATTATGCAGAAGGAAAAGAAATGTGTGGCCAAAACACATTTACTTCTTACCTGCAAATTAGAGAGAGATTATATTATAGTTACTCCTCTTCTTTCCAATGCCTAAACTTTCTAAAGAAATCATTCTGTTATGTTCGTTGATAAAATGTTATATTTTCTATGTAAAAATAGACTGTTTTGTAGAAAAAACCCCAAAACAAACAACAGCTACCTATTGAGGAAAAAAAAAAAAAAAAAAAAAAGCGTTTAATTTAACAATATACAATACAATCATACTGATTATGGTAAAATAAATGTATTGGACTGCGACTATAAATGGCTCCACAGAGGCCTGTGTGAGTGTAAACACATCAAGTAAATACATTAAAACTTATAATTCTGACTTTGTCTTGCAGAATGAAGATTGCATTCTCTGCTTACTAGAAGTTTACTGCTAACACACAAAAATTCTGTGGAACAGTGATTGTTTTGCAGTGAGCTATTTCTTCTTTCCTTCTTGATCAGTCAAACATTTATTTGTTTCTTGTCTTTAAAATTCATCATTCTATCCAGGCTTGTATCTAGCTTACAGCATTTTATTTGCTCTGTCAATGTCATTTGCAAATGTGACAGCTATCACTCATGGTTATCAGCTTATTTTTTTATACAAAAATCACACCAATATACTGGCCAAAATAGTCATAAAACCCAGTTAAGTATAAGACATTTCATGTGCCTTGTGCAAAATGCAAGAGAAAATTTTGATCATATGAATAAATCACTCTGCCTATTTCACTTAGAATAGTTTGAATATTCTAAAGTAGCAGCCTTGTACTACAAAGTTCTGCTTACAGATCCAGTTTTACTCAGTAAATCAGATACCCCTCTCTCACAGTCACACCACACATGCATTCCCCTGATATATTATTTCATTTTAAACACATTAAATGTATGGTAAAAATGCAAACTTGGTTTGAATAAATAAACAGTGGCCTAAAGAGAAAAGCAGAGTCATAGTAGAGCAACAAATTTTGTGCACGTATGTCAAACTAGACAGATTTTATTATTGTACTAAAAAGTTTCAATACATCATCTTTTACTATTGGGTTTATTTGATAGAAGCAAGGGGTTTTTTTTCAGAAAAAAGTCTTTCTGATTGGTAATATATACTAACTGACTGGGATATTCTTTCTTACCCATTTGGGATAATGTTGGAGCTAGATTATTTTTATATGATGTATTTATATTTATGTGTCTGTTTTTCAGGGTGAATCACAAGGCTGAAGGGACCACTTAGTTCTAGGGTGGCTCTCTTGCTCTACTGCTTCCATTTGATATAGAATTTTTTTTTTCAGAGATGCTATCCTGATAGCCTTCCTGGGGGAAAAATTGTTTCACATTACAAGAAGTAGGGGTGATATTAGGGTAGGAATGGCAATGGGTGGTGTGTGCTTAGAGACGTTTAATTTTCTGATTCAAAATAACTGAGGTGGCCACTGTTCTGATCTATATTTTAGTTATGACTGATGCCTCTATATTACCTAAGAGCCTTATAGAGCATACAAAATATTATGTATGGGGAAAATATGACTGATATGTGAGATTCAAATATTTTTTATTCAAAAATTTTATATTTTAAGCACTATATATGAGACAAAATGTAGATAACTGCATATAAATCAAGGCTTTTGTGTTAAAAGAGATAATGATGGGTTTTGACCTTCTGTCCTGCAGAAGTACAGTGGTAGGCTGACCTACATCAGAATAGTTCTCCTGAAGTCTAAATTTTGTGCAGCTGGGCATGATGAGTTATCTTTTGTATATTGTTGGATGGAGTGAAACTGCTTCCCAGCAGGACAGGCATTCTGAATGAATTTTTGCTGTAAGTCACATATCCAGCTGCAGTATATTCACACTGTTGTCAGAGACACGACTCTGAGAAAGAGGTTTCTCTATGAAGAAGTCACACAGTTCAGGCTAGCGAGTCATAGCTGTTGATGTCGTATCGTGGAATATAAACATGAGGGAGTAAGAAGCTCTGCTTTCCCATGCTCCTGGGAGCTGAGAAATTGGTTTATGTTGCTTGGCACTTAGATCTCTGTCTAATAGAAGCCTTGATTTTATTTTTTAGCCTCAAGACTGGGTGGACAAGGTCCAGATTCCCCTAATACAATTCCACTGGCTAGTTTTTCTTCCTATTTGTAAGTAAATTTGATTTTAACTTATTATATGATTTTACTCTCAGGCATGGCAGAAATACAAGCAGATAGGAAATCCAGAGCAGAAAAACTCTTCTTGAACTTATGTTTTTAATTACATTTTTCAGTTAGGAGAAAATAAATCATTAGCAACTCAAAAGCTTTCAAAAATTTAATGATTAATTTTTGTTATCAGGTTTGGGCAGACAACTCTATAATGATTTGTGTTAATGTGTTCTTGTGTGTTTAACCTGACAACCATAAGCTGGGGTCACCTCTGTCCAAGTGATGCTGTAGCAGGGCTGGTATCCATCCCCCCTACATTTCCTGGCCATAGGCACCACTAAGCACCCACTCTTAGGCCCCAATCCTGGCCACTCCACCCAGGGGTCAGCCCTGCAGCCCACCCTTGCTGTCAAAGTCTGGACATCTGGGCACAACACAGCCATGATTCATCCATGATTTTAATATGCCTGGCATTCCTTTTTCAGAGACTCCTAAGTGATTTCCAAAAGACTGTCTCATCTCATCTGTATGTTGTCCAGGCTAACTTCTGTAAAAGCCAATAGGAATGTTGCTACTGTTTGGACTGTCCTTTGAATTAGCTGTGCCTACAACCTGCATTCCATAAATTTAAAAGTACCTTCTCCTGTTTACTGGCCAGACAAGAAATGTCCTTAGATGATGCAACATTTGCCCGGTGTACTGGGTTTGCATGGGAAGGTTTTGGTAGCAGGGGGGCTACAGTGGTGGCCTCTGTGAGAAGCTTCTAGAGGCTTCTTCCATGTCCAACAGAACCAATGCCAGATGGTTCCAAGACAGACCCACTCCAACCAAGGTTGGGCTAATTAGAAATGGTGGTTTGCCCTCTGTGGTAACATACTAAAGAGGAAGAAAAAAAATGTTTTGCAGTTTTAATTGCAGCTGGAGCAGAGTAGGATAAGAACATGTAAGATGAGCAACTCTGCAGACCCCAAAGTCCGTGGAGAAGGAGAGAGAGGAGGTGTTGCAGGTGCCAGGGCTGAGATTCCCCTGCTGTTCGTGGTGCAGACTGTGATAAAGCAGCTGTCCCTTTGCAGCCCAAGGAGGAGCACATGGATTCAGAGATCCACCTGCAGTCCATATAGAAAACCCCGGCCAGAACAGGGGAAGGCCTGAGAGGAGTCTATGAACACATGTGAGGTTCGTTCTGAAGCAGGCTCCTGGCAGGGACTTGCCGATCTGTGGAGGGCAGTAGCCCATGCTGGAGCAGGTTTGCAGATAGAACTTATGCTCCAATGGTCCTGATGGACCTGAAGTACTGTGCCTTAAGGACTGCATCCCATGGAAGTGCGACCCATACTGCAGCAGTTTGTGGAGAACTGTTGCCCATGGTATGGACTCACTGGAAATTTCATGGAGAACTTCCAGAGGAGGGGAAGGACTCCTCTCCACCAGCTGCAGAAAGAAATGAATGAATGAATGAATGAAAGAAAGAAAGAAAGAAAGAAAGAAAGAAAGCAAATGTTTCAGAAAGAAGCAACATGCAATGATCTACTGTAACCCCTATTCCCTGTCTGCCTGTGTTACTGAGAAAGGGATGGAAGGAGGAAAGTGTTTTAAGGTCTTATTTTGCTTCTCATTTTCATTTTCATCTCTAATTCAAGTCTGTTGGTTTTTGTGAGAGTATATGATGAGTGATCTTTCTCTGACTTTATTTCACCTTAAGAATCCTTCATTATATTTTCTATCCTTTGTCCAGATGCAGAGGGGAGTGATGGAGATGCTTTGGTGGGTGTCTGGCAGCCAACACCTAGCTATTCTTATTTTGTTGTTGTTGAGGGCAGCTGATGTGATTTAATACATCTAGCTCAGAGAATATATTTGATGGTTTTCTGCTTGGCAGCAAAGCCTAGTTACCAAAGAGAACTGAAGAGAGGAAAAGTCATTCTCTTCTTGCCATTGGAATTTGCCATTCCTATAAACTTCAAACTGAATTTGAAGTAGCACAAACAGAAGTGTGATCAGTTTCTCAGTGTGAATGACGATAGAGGAGCCTCTAAAACATAACTTAACATGATAAAAACTACGACCCACAAGAAAATCCCCTCTGTATTGAAAAAATTATCCCCAGTCTTTGAACAGTACTGACTCAGTATGTGCTGGAAAAAAATAATGAATATTGCATAATATGTATTTGGAACAAAATACATGGTGTAAAAGTAAAAAAAAAAAAAGTAAAAGTTGTTACTGTACATCACTATTCATAATGATGTTTGCCATAAGAAAATATAAATTTTATTTCAGGCGAAGAAAGAGGTACTATTTTCTTGTGCCTTTAAATCTAATTGCTTAGAATATTGTATAAAATTCCATGTAGTTTTGTGCAGAGAACAAGACAACAAGAAATTCTTTCTTTAGTCTATTTTAAACATTGCTTTCTTTACCTCTTACTTTCCACAGCAGTGATCAAGGCTCAAAGAAGCTCTTGCAACACTTTTCAGATAGTTTCAGTCATTTTTGCTTCACTTGATGGAGATTACTATTCCCAAGTGTTGTGTTAGCAAAGTAGTCATGCAACGCATTTGAAGCTTGAATTAAAAGTCCATTTTTTCCCCCTGAACAAGATTCATAAATAAAAAATATCTTCTCTGAATAAAATTCAGGTATTGCACTGAAGGGAAAAGGCTTTATATGTTAACACTGTCAAGAGTCAACGATGCATAGTAAAATGGCTCCACGAGTGATGAAATTCAGATTTCAAGCTAAATTCTCTAACTTTCATTTTATAAAAGTGTTCCAGTTCACTCAATTTTGTTAGGATTTCTGTCAGAATCAGTTCAACTTTATTGTGCACGTGTGCTAAGTAAAAGCCTCAGATATATAGGCTGCCTTTCTGTACCTGAAATCGTCATTCATAGGGTTGACCCACTGCCCTAGAGGAAATGACTTTCAGAACATTATATTTGAGACAATGTTAGGTGACATCTAGATGCATCCATTTATCACACACTTCCTTCTCCTAACTTTAAAGTTCATTCAGCAGGTTGTATCCTACTTCATCCTTGTACACTTAGCTGACTGTCAGTGGTAAAGAAGTGAAAACTGTTACCAGTCTTTGGGTTCTCACTAAAATGATCAGTTGGATGCTGTCAAATCACATCTATTCCTGCAGCTGCCAAAGGAATGCTGTTGTTCAGATTATGGTCTTTCCAAGGACTGATAGTTCTGTTAGTTACCTTGAAAAAAACACCGACTGTTGTACACATGCAGTTCACATCAGTTAGGCATCTCAAGGAAGGTGTCCATACTCAGTGCTTGTTCTTGGTGCATGAACAGTGTCTCTGGGTAGCAGGTATCTAAGGTGTTTATAGGCATTATTAGGATAACTATGTATATCCAGCTGGCACAACTGAAAGTCTTTACTGGTCAAGTGTTCAGGTGCCATACTGAGGTAATATTCAGTATTTAAATGTGTTAAATATGCACTTACGGTTTGAATGAGAGCAAGTTTGTTTTTAAGTTGTGCTTTTAGAGTGTAATCAGTTTTGTGTTAATTTAACTTGGTTTTTTGCTACTTTGTCCATCACTGCTGAAAAGACCTCTATAATAAAACTAAACTTGAAGACAAAAGTAGACTTTAAGGCAAAAGTAGATTGGAAAGAATTGTCTTGATTATACATACAAACCTGTTTAAAAAAAATTAAAAACAACCTGCTATAAAAGTTCAAAATTTGCTATAAATTTCTTAGACAATTTTCCTAAGAAAAATCATATGTCATATTCTGGAAAATATAGCCATTTTCAGAAATTATTGATTTAAAGAGTACAAATATGTCCAATGTAGCTTTAGAAATAATTAATTGTACAGATTTGCACAGATCAAATTGAAAAACAAAACATCCTTCCTGCTATATTCATCTTTGGTACTGTGAACTGGTGACATGTCAGATAGACACACAGAACACTCATGAAAAGTTACAGGTCCTTATGTATTTTTCTGTGCTGAAAAAACAGCTGATTTCCTTCCTATTTTACTAATGTGTTTACCAAAGAGAGACACAGTGGTTTTGCTCATTATGTCAATAGAGCTGGAACTCTGTTTCTGTGCATTTGGTGGCCTCTCATGTAAAGTAGCTGAAAGCTTTAAAATCCTTTAGTTGGCTTGATTAGACAGTGACCCTTTGCTTGTCATTGATTTTAGGATCTAGAGTTTATTAGCAGGTCACCGGGGTATTTTCCCTCTGCATTGTTGGCCATTACCCACTTTGAACAACTAAATACAAAACCAAATCAGAACCAAAGTTGTTCTCTTTTAAAAGGTTTCAGTGTTTCTTTATCCTTTGTATAGTTACAGAATTTTCAGGTATATACTAGTACTGAAATATATTTTACATGCTTATGTGCTAATTCTAGCATTTTTATTGACTTTTTAAATATAGGAATGCAAGTGAAAAATAAATGGTGAGTCAGTATGGATTTCAGTTAAAGGTTAATCCATATTAAAGGCTTTTAATGAAAATAATGCAAACCCAAAACCTCAAAACAAACTACTAACAAACCAGATGGAAAAAGCCAAGCAACATATTACTAAAGTAAAAGCTCATAAAGTGATTTTCAGCATGCCATATCATTCATTTCTGAAAACAGAAGCAGAATGATTGGTTTTGATATAGTACTTATACGGAAAGAATATTCAGTGAATAAAGTGCAGAGGAAAAAGAAGGGTTACAGTCTGCAGATTGGTGGCTGTAGCATGGCTGTACATAAAGCTTTGACTGAAGGCATTGGAAGCAGAGCATCTATTAGTGCAAACAACAGAATAAAATGGATACCGTCCAACACAGCTTTCAATACCTCCTGTTTGGTGCAGTTTGTATACTTGGTAAGTGTACCTGCTATTCCATCATTATGGAGCTTGAAAACAGTGAATAGTAAAAGATTATGGTCCAATTTCCATAGAAAACACTCAACCCATTATTTGTACTTTTGACTGTGGTGTTCAGTTGTCTATTCTTTGAACAGTTTCCTGATAAGTTCTACATGCATTTGATTGAGGTTGCAATCAGGTTATGTTTCCCTAACCTGCCCATAAATATCACATGAAAGAACATCCCAGTCTTTACTTGTGTCTACATATGTGGAACATTTTCTTTATTCATAAGAGTTAATGCATTTTAGAAGGTGCAGTATTGGACACACAGAGAAATATCTTCACCAACTGAGTTTTGGCTGATATAAATAAGTTGTAGGACTATTTTCTTCAAAGTTCTGCTATTTGACCTCAACTGATTGATACATAGTATTTTTGTTTGATTGTTTCAGATAGGCAAAATCTTAGAATTATAGCATGGTTTGGGTTGGGAGGGACTTTTAAAAGTCATCTAGTTCCAGTGCTCTTCCAATGGGCAGGGACATCTTCCACTAGATGAAGTTGCTTAGAGCCCAGTTTAGTCTGCCCATGAACACTTCCAGGGATAGGGCATGTACCACATTTATGGACAATATATACCAGTGTCTCACCACCCTTAATATCTAATTTAAATCGATCTTATTTCAGTTTAAAACCACTACCTCTTATCCTGTCACAACAAGCCCTGCTAAAATTTTCTCTCTGTGCTTCTTAAAGCCCACTCTCAATCTGAAAGGCCACAGGTCTCACAGGTGCCTTCCCTTCTCCAGGATGAGAAACTGACCCAGACTATCCTCATAGGAAAATTTTTCCATTCCCTTGATCATTTTTGTCACTCTCGTCTAGACCTGCCCCAACAGATCCTCGTCGTCCCTTGTGCTGAGGAATCCAGAGCTGGATGCACATTCCAGGTGAGGTCATACGAGAAAGGAGCAGAGGGGCAGAATTCCCTCCCTTGCTGTGCTGGCCATGCTGCTTTGGATGAAGCCCCAGACACCAATGGCTGCAAAAAGAACTTATTGACTCATGTCCATCTTTTCATCCACCGGCACCCCCAAGTCCCTCTCATCTCAACAGTACTGCTATGAATTTGTCCATTCTCTAGCTGAGCTGTTTCTAGTCGTCTGAGATATTATCTTCCATTCATCTCAAAATAGAAATTAATGTTTAGAACCATTAGTTGTGGAGGAGCTTTATCTCATAAAAATAGTCAATGAATTTCCTAGTGAATTTTCTGGCAAATGAAGAGAACAAAGGGGTTACTTTGATTTTTGGTCCTGATATGCATGCTATCCTGCAGAAGTTTTTCCTAGTAGGTGTGATTATCCAGTTTGTATGTTGTCTATAGTCAGCTGAAGTTCATGAAAAACACATCTCTCATTAGTACTCCCATACTTCTTTCAAAAGGGGTACATTGAAGCGGTGCTTTTAATACAGTTTCTTTAAGAAATTCTTGGCTGTTTCTGATATTTTTTCCCTCTAGAGGAGAGTATTTATCCTGAGGAACCTTTCAAAAATCTCCTATTTTATTCTGGACTTTCATGCAAAAGGATGTATTCCTGAGCAGCTCTAATCACCACCCCTGTAGCCTATCTTCAGCTAAAAAAAATCTTGCAACATAAGATAAATACTGATTTTTGTCTGTTGCTTTTGATGAGAAAGCTGACATCTAAGTTCTCTGCGTGTTTTGGTTTTGTTTTTTTTTTTTTTTTCCTGGTTTAAAGCTTCCACCTCTAAATTGGAGAAAGCAATCATATAATTTGATTTTTACAACAATCCATGTAATATTTGCATTATGTAATGAATATGATTTTAATTTAGCATCAGTAATGAAAAAAAAGTTTTAACATTTACAGTTTTTCTATATTGTAATTCTGTTTTTCTTTCCTATCATAGAGAAATATAGGTTGTATTTTCCTCCACTCATTTCTCTAACTCATTTCAAAACATAAATTATTTTTCATCTATTGAAGAAAATGTAACAAACTCAGTAATTGTTTTGACATATACCTTAAATTATTTGTTAAATGACCTGAGACAAGAAGGAAAATTAAGTACTTTATCAAAAAAGACTACATTTGTTTATAATTCCTCTGGTAAAAGAGCATTCGTCATACCTCCCTGTTCTCCCCCATTTTTTCCTTCTGAGCTATAATCCCCTCATTTGCTTGACTGACTTTCTTGAACTTTGACCTTTTTTTTTAGAAATGCAGTGTGAAAAGTATTAATCTGGCACATGTGCCCATGTGTGGTCTGCTTGCCTACGCAGTCATTCCTTCTCTGCTTCTCATTTGTCTTAATTGTACTGCTAGAAGTATTAAGAAGCCCAGTCAGGTCGCATCAGTTAATGGACTGTTCTTGTCACAGACCAAATTTTCTCGTTAGAGGCAGAAGGGAATCATTTCAATGTTAGATCTCTTCTGGACATTATCTATCTGTATACTTTCTCCCTCCCCTGAAACTCTCCTGTCTAAATCATCACTGGTTTTAATTAATATCCCCTCTTTCTTTCTTTCAGTCAGCGAGCCAGCAATAACCTACGATGTGTCATTTTCTGTTATGTTATACTAGTTGTATGCTAGTATCTTGAGCATGGCATTAGATCCCAATCTCAGCTGAAGGCCTACTGTTTATTGTTATAGACCATTGAAAAGAAAGTCAGAGTACTACTTTTTAATCTTTTTATAAAATTTGGCATTTTTTTAAGAAAGCACCAATTAAATTACTGGGTAATTTATAATTTATATTAACCCTGAATTCACAAGATAAAATTTGGATCACACTAACAACAGGATATGATCTCTAATTTCACTACAAAAAGCTGAATTTCAGCTAAATTTTTGTCATTAAATTAGTAGAATGGGGATGCATTCTTTAATTTTATGAAAATTAAAATATAAGGTATCTTGGAAAAAAACATGATTGGAAGTGGACGAGACATCTGTTCCAGCACTGCTCACTCTTTTTATAAATTAAATGGTGTCCTTTTTTTCCCTTCATTTTTCAAAGCTCATAGCCTGCTTCCAACCTTGCTTTTGGAAGATAAAACCTTGTATCCTGTCCTGATTTTGGCCCAGATCAGCAGGAGGAGGGATTGTCAAGACTGTAATGTTATTCGATAGAGGGCATGTTAAGAATGATGCCAAGTCCATGCTTCCTCAGAGACTTAATATGGAACATTAAATATAAAAAAAAAATCAGTACTGAAAACCTTAAACATGGTTAATTTCAAGATAAATTACGAGGCTTCTTTAGAATTCAAGAATTGATTAAAATTAAAAGCTGATATTTACTTGATAAACTCAAGACAGTTAACAAATTGGTTTTCTTATTGTAAGTCAAATGTTTAAATCTTGAATTATTCATTCTGTAACTCTCTGAGTTATAAAGTCAGGAATAATATTCAAAGCCTTTGCTGGTTTCCAGGTATATCTCTGACATATTACTGGGGTTTTTTTTAGCTATTTCTATCATTTGCTGTTTAAAAAAGTGTGAATGTGTCTATTATACTAAAGGGTGCCATCCCATATCAGATTAAGAATCTTTGTAAAAGCATTATACAGTTATAAATTTCTCAAAAATATAAGTGATACTTTATTTCTCTGAATGAGGAAAGTAGAGTCAGTTCAGAAAATTATGAACGTCATTGAAAAGCAGCAAACTTCTGATTGATCCAGTCTCACCATCACTGCATAGTTGTGATAAGTTTGGATGCACTTTTGTTTGCATCCAAAAGAACAAACTGTGTAACATCACAGTACCAAATTGTGTCTAACAGATCTCTTCCATAAAAACAGTCAGACTTTTGCAGGTTAGATTTTTATCTGAAGACAGAGCTTTTCATGCAGAACGTTCCAGGCAGAGAATTTTCATTTAACCTTTAATGCTGAAAAACTAACAGGCTATTTTTTTCTTAAATGCAAAAACTATGGGCTTTTGCAGTTAAGCATGGATGGATAAATATAATTTTTAAAAGTGATTTATATGTTTTATGGAAATTTAGGTCTTACATTTAATAAGCTATAATGCATGACTAGCCAAACTACTTGTAGGACTGGACTAAAATGTTTTAAGTGTACTTCTTGAAATACTTTATGTTGCACAGCCTAAATAATTTGAAACTTACAAAAATGTAGTGCAACCAAAAAATGCTTGCGATTGACAGTATTATAATAACTCATTAATCCTATAATCTTTTCCTTTTTTTTATGAAATTAATTGCAGAAGTCTTTTTTTAAAATCCTTTTTTATGATGGTAATGATAGTCATCTGTTCATTTTGAGTCACAAAAATTAAAAAAAATCCAAACTCATGGAGTTCTTATTTTCAACTTCTATGATTTCATGTATCTTCCTAATCAGAATACATAATATATCAAACCCAGCTAACACACTAGGACTCTATATCCATGCTCTATAAATCCTATTTATCATATTAATTTCTATTTTAACTATCAACTAAGGAGAAACAAAATTATGTGCAAGTGATATTTTGCACAATGTTATGCAAAACAGTCCTAAACAAATCAGACAGAAGCCTCAGTGGACGAGCAAACACCCAACCAAACCCCTGCTTGCTATTCTTTAAAGTAGTCCCTTCAGTGAAGTGGGCAGTGTGGCATAAAGACATAGATAACTCTCATTTCCCTCACAGCTAGACAATTGATTCACTTAACCTCCTGAGTGGCCAGCTGATCTTGAAAGGTTTGTTGCATTAAAAAAAAAAAATAAAAATTGTCTGTTTTATTGAAAATGACTTTCATCCTTTATGTTTTTTCCATCAACAGCTTGCAGCTTCTGCATTCCCCCACCACGCCCCCTAGATCTGTGATGAGAAGTTGGAGCTCCAGGTCACAAGGAAGAAACTGCCTACATTGTGGGACTACCCTTCCAGAGTTATTTAAGAATGTTATTAAAAATGAGGTTTTAATATTTTCATTAAATTTTATAAGATTTGTTGAAGCATTTGATATCTACCTGATGAAAATTCTTCTTCAGTGGATGAGAGCCAGGATAACACAATGATATTTAAAGAACACTAAATAGCCTTGAACATGGAGGCATGAATTAATTATTTAGAAACTTGGTGGGAAATACCATTTCAACAAAAGGAAGGAGAATACCTAATATATAGAATTTTCTATAGCAATCAATTTGACTGCTGCATAATAATTAGAAACATTTGCTGCTCAGTTGCTTCAATAAACTGCAGTATTCATGAATCTGGATTGTGTGAGCTCTCATGGAACCTGGCCAGACCTTATGTATTGGATTGGTAAACTTCATGATTCATGAATCAGTGACTGTGAAAGTTTTATTAAACTCAACCAGGCTGGTAGTGCTGAACTGGCAGAAATAAAGAAATTAAGCCCAGCCACACCCAACCCTTCTGATCCATGAGAACCAGCTGTAAGGTAAGTGGGTAGAGTTTCTGCCAAATCTCTATACCCTTATTGCAAGAGAAGGTAAAGCAAAATAAAGCAGAAATGGGGTTTTTTAAAATTGTTTTGGTTTTGTTTATATAAGAATTAGAAAGGATATAAGTTTGGCATTGGGTTAAGTCTAAAAAGTCTGTAGAAATATTGATGACAATTATGTCTTTTCAGAAGATCTTAATAACTAATTCATAAAACCCCCCCACATCTTGCAGATAAACATCATGTCAAAATCTGTGATCTCATAATTAAATATATAAGAGGGTAATACATAAAGCAACCACTATTTCTGTATTTAATTTATATTTATTTTTTTAAAGAGTAGGGTTAGAAAAAAGAGAGAGAAATGTTAAATAGCACATTACTTATGCCTTTGGCACTATCTGTAAAGGAATAAATAAAGCATTGCAAAAAATTTTATCCATAACTATGACTGAACAGGTTGGAAAAACAAAACAAAACCGAAAAATACCCCACCTAACTGTCTTGTCCGACATTCCACTTTGCTGTCCCCTCAGGAACAAACATATATGGAATTTTTACTTGGGTTCAGATGTTACCTGAAATAAAGTAGTACAGAGAGTCAGCAGAAGATGATCATTAGGCTTTAACTTCTTAGATAGTACAATGAAATCAGTAGCATATTCATCTAAATAAGCTCCCTATATCTTACACATAATCAAATCACAAATAGCTCAATATATTATGTGGATAAATAGGACTTATATACACTTGTCCTTCTGACATGCCCACATTTTGGTGAACTTCAGTTTCTAAACTGTACTGATTAAGTTTTGCCTGGGTTATCTAAAATACTTGCTTTAGGACTGTCTACCATTACTATATGTATTATTTCTGCTGCAGTGATTTGCAATTCAAAACCAGGCGACAAGATAATTTTTAAAAATTGATCAATTGAACCATGCTTTTGTTCAGCTTCCAGCACAGCTAGTTAAAGAAAAAGAAGCAAAAATAAATTTTAAAAGCGTCTTTTGTAATGTGAACAGTTATTAATTTTCCAACACATTCAATGGAGATATTATTTTAAATTAATTTAAATGGAAAGTGTGCAGTAGTAATGGAGAGGATAAAACAATATGAAGAGATAAAATCTGTAACAGTACCTCTGTCACACAAGGATGATGAGGACTCCTCTAGTAGGAAGAAAGAGGAGCTGATAAGCTGAACAGGAAAAATAAAACAAATCTCTTTTCCCTTAGACAAAGCATTTACCCCTCTTGCTTCTCACCCTGCATTGTCATTTACCATCTGACTACCACAAGGAGTTTGACATGTCTTTTGGACACATCTGTGGCTTCAGTTGTCACTGGTTGTGGATTGGTCTGCTGTCATTATTTCCTCAAAACTAATGTTAAATATTAAGATGGTCCTATAGTAAGACCAACTGTACCTGCCAGAGTTGCCATATTTTCTGTTCCTTATTTATCATAGCAAACTGAATCTTTTCCTAAGGAGCCAGATAGGAGCACTGGCTTGTCTCTGCAGGATACGCATCTGATCAAACCTAGAGTCTGTGTCAGGGATGAGAGCTTAGCAGTTTTATTCAGATAAAATTTAGTATTACACTTCCTTTTTTTTCTAAGCTCTAGAAGTTTGCACTGATTTCTAATGAATAAGTTATTCTGCAACATGAACACCTGTAGCTCTGTATTTTTTGGGCTTCAGAGTTCTGCTGCTAACTATTGCATGCTGATTCCCATGCGAACAATTTCCCGTTCTCATAACACTGTCTTTGTTATTTTGTAAATACTAGGAGAGCTTCACTCTTCTCACAAAAATTTCCCCAAACAATCTCTGTGCCCTAGTGATTACAAAAGGGGAAGAGAGTGAGTCCTTCTCAGACCAATCACAGCCTGTTTTGCATGTTATAAAAAGAGCACAAGGGGAAATAAACTACCCCTCTGATCATCACCGAACTGTCTCTGTGTGTCCTTCATCACCTTTTCCTACTGTGACAAACACCATGTCATGGTTTCTACATAATGCTAAAAGCACTTCACTTTCAGCTGAAGTGAAACAGTATATGTGATGAATATACTGCATTGATCAGAGATGCTTCCCTGGAATACGGTCAAATTAATGATGGCAGTGTAAAAAATGCCTCATAAGGTTGGTTTACAGATGATGTAGACATTGCATCTATGCTATAAATATGTAGAGAATTATCAGAAAATAAATGCACAGTACTTTTAAAAGTTTATGAAGTACTATAGAAAGCAGTGTTTTTTCTGAAAATTCATAAAATATTCACTTGGCTATCCAAATCAAGTCTGAAATTGGTTGCTTTTTTCAAAAGTGAGGAACAAACAAGCCAGCTGAATAGATGGATATTTCAATGCAAATATGTAACCTCAGAAGCTTTCTTTGAAGTTGATATTTGTGAATGTTTTGCTATTTGTTCTTCTTCATGATAGTGAAGTGCTTTTCATACTGTTATCTAAGGCTACAAATATCACATGTGAAATACATGCACACATATATGCATACAGGCTATACTGACATGTCATTCCTTTCGATTAAAGAACTGAAAGTGAATAAAAACATTGCCATTTTAAACACTTATAATTTTATACACAGAAGGGTTTAAGTTCTTAATTTGCCCGTCTGTTCTTGTCTAGGAATACACTTCTGGGTGAAATATATTAGCTTAAATACTCTGCCGTAGCCCAGAAATCATAATAAAATAGAAATAAATCCACCCATTTACACATGTTCACTAGAGATTAGTGTTCTAATCTGTGAGACCATGCAAGTTTTGGTATTATTAACTGGAGTAATGATCTGAACCCGTGGGCAAAGAGAATCTAGATATAGAACTTCAGATTACACCATTCCTTCCATAAAGACTCATTTCAATGTAAAAATACATAGAAAGTGTCTAGTCATAGAAAAGGGATTTTACCCTTCTGTAGTTCTCACTCTCACTACTGATTCTTCATTATTCACACCTTTACAAGTTCTCTGCCTCCAGTGTAGTTGCTCACTGATCTATCTTGGATGCCTGGTGCTTCATGTCTTATTAGTTGTCTGTCATCTTGTATTTTACAAAACTGTTTTCCAAAAACCCAGGTAGATTTTGTCACATTAATTGTTTTTACCAAACTTGTTTTGGTTGAGATCTCCATTAAAACCACAAAGCAGTTAAGCAGTATCTTAAGATTTTTGGAAATGTTTCATGACCTTATTTTTTCTTCCTTCATTTCACTACTTTTTCAACTAAAGACACAACCGTCAATATTTAAAAAAAAAAAAAAAAAAATCCGAAACAAAATAGACAAACAAACAAATCGGGGAAAAAAAACCCCAAACCATAATAATAATAATAATTTTAAAACCCCTGTTGAAATTCCATATATTTTCAAATTTAAAAAATTTAACAAATTAAGAAATGTATATCTCAACAATGGCTGCTTTCTAAGAGCCAGAAAGACGAAGAAAGGACATATTTATAGAGACCATACTTAAATTATTCCAGATCTGCAATACGTATAGATAAACCCAAGGCATAGGCAAATTTTCCATTTAGTCCTTCCAAACTTTTCTTCTCTTGGAGAGAGATCTGTTTTTATGAGATTCTCAGATACCGTGTTATGTCTATATTAGTCTCTAAGAAAGATTTCTGGATGTGTAGAGGCAAGAGATATGAACAAATGGTCTTGGCGCTTTGGTTGTCACTATTAATTTTCCTGAAGTTGTTTGCTTACTATTAATTATGCATGCACTAGCAAGGATGTTAGGAATGTCAGACCAGCTTTGCTAAAATGGTAAGTAAAGTTGCAACAAATTCAATGGAATGAAAACACTGAATAAGTAAAAGGTTGTTATTTATAATAGATGGGCTTTCTTAAGTGATATTGATTTAGAAAAGGCTCACTTGACAAGAAATATCACTGAGCTTTTAACAGGCATTAATCACCAGATGGCAGTGGCCTTTTAGAAAAAAAATGTGTATTTGATTATATTATTACTAAAGTCCAGATCATGATATAATATATCACACTTAAATGAAATATTTGTAGAAACTTTCCAGAACATTAATGCTTCCCCTATAATGATAATCCCCACCAAAGACTATGGGTAAATCTTGATTTCTTTAGACAGTTTCATCCACTTGTTTTTAATTTTTAGGACAGAATATCATGTATTACTAGCAGAACACAAGTCTGAGTGAATTTAAATGAAATCCATTCCCTGAAACTCTGTACTCTCATGGGAAGGTGCCAAACATATTCAAGTAAAATTGAAGTCTGGAATTGTCTTGATTTGTTTTAATAATTTATTGCACTAGCTGTGAAATACTTGGGTGACTAAAGTTGACTCAAAAAATAAAATGATGGTTGTTGTTAAACTACAGACCTTGTTCACTATTATTAATCTTTGCACTTATTCAAACTTGTTTTATTAAATGGCTTTATCTAATGCTTAATTGTTTGAGCTAATGCTTACCAATATCATATATGACAGTACTTTCCTGTACCATTTCTATCGAAAGCCCAGCAAGCAATGATAAGAAAAGCCTTTTTACAATAGAGAGTTGCAGACCAAATGGAAAAGATGCATGTTGACAAACGCCAACATAAAAAAAAAAGAAAAAACCTGAAAATTTTGAAGATGACCTGAAGAAGTTTCCACCAATAACACGGACCATTATGGATTCCATTCACCTGTACTTGCCTAAGGGATCATAAAACCATTTGCAACCAAACAGTGAGAAAGATGTTCAGGTAATACTGACATCTCTAAAGTACTCTACTAATAATTTAACTATGTGATTAATTTCCCCTCTTATTTTGGTTGAGCAATTTTGCTTACTGGAGTGTTGTGTGGGTATAGCTTTGCCTGGAAGAGTAATGACTTCTGGCATATGTCGATATGAGCCACAATAATGCCACCAGTATCACTGGTAAATCCTTAGTTCTATATATGAGATTTGCTTTTTTTTTGCCCATAACACACTTTTGAGCATAAATCCAGGGAACTTGGCAGACACACCTAGAGTTTTGAAGGTCTGTAATACCTCAGAGGACTAGGATGAGGAAGAGGAGGTGAGATGTTTTCTCTAAGCTACCTGGCAGAATTGACCTTAACCTCCTTAACTCTCTGAATTTTCAGAAGTCAGACATGAATATGTCATTACATATTTTTACTTATGTGTGCTAATGTGCAACAATCTCATTCTGATCTTACTGTTCTTATCTTGCTGAGGGAAAGAGCCAAAGTTCGACACTCCCCACAACCCAATTTATTCGCAAAAGTGATTTTTTTTTCCCACATAAAGAAACATACAATATCTGGGAATGTTCTTCTCTTCAAGATTTTTAATTACAAAAATTTTATTAGGATTATAGCTTCCTTGAGGCCAAGATTTCATTGCTTAGCTTTTGTCCTAAAAATCATCTCATCCGAGGTTTCTGCACTGGTTCTAAGTCTATGTAAATAGAGCTGGAGGATGATTGCTCACTTGCTTTTTCTCTTTTCTCTGTTTTACTGTACTAGGACTCATCTGAACAAGCCCTAGTCTCCCCTGCTTTCTCTAATAATTAAAAATGAGTCCATGTGTTGCTTCTTACATTATTCTTCCCAGTTTTTACGAATAAACTTCTCTTTTCAGATTATTTAACTACACACTTGCATACACACAAGATATATATTCTGCATGTATACACACACACACACACCCTACATATATATAAATATACATGCAGAAAATCAAAAATGCTTCTAGACAAAGGTCACCCAAAGCGATATGTAGTCATAGGCTGTGTCTGGTAATTGAAAAATAAATGGGCAGGTTTGCTAATGATGAACACCAATGCAGCTCAGAATTTAGTTTCACTCAGTTGTCACTTGAGTTGTTATTTGAGCAGAGGAACTTCAGAGGTGACTGTGTCATCTAAGACAGCACTATTGTTCTAGCCTAATGTTTCTGCAGTGTAATTTAACAGGTTTGACTCACCTTTTTGCTGGCTGGCAGTGGGGGTTTTATCTTGCCTTTCCTTCTGGACTGGCTTTCTGCTAGACCACAGCCTTTGGTTTGTGGGCACATTGAAAGTGAAAGAAGTGAAATTCCCATCACTGTCCATGTACTTCTAATAGACTCGCAAGCCCTAAGTTTTAACTAAGATAGAAGGATGAAAGAAAACTCCTTCCCTTGATTTCAGTTGTAGGTTCACTGGTTCAAAGACAGAAACCAACACAAAATTCTTAACTGCTACATCTGCATCATATAACCACCTACAAATTAATGCACTAATAGGAGCAGATCAAACAGGATAAAAGAAAGAAATATGCTGAGATAGTCTGACACCAAAATTCTGTGTTTCAATTTTATCAGGATTAACAAGTAAAGAAATTGTACACTTCGTTTCTTTTTA
Source organism: Hippolais icterina (assembly GCA_013400075.1). Classification (NCBI taxonomy): domain Eukaryota; kingdom Metazoa; phylum Chordata; class Aves; order Passeriformes; family Sylviidae; genus Hippolais; species Hippolais icterina. The sequence goes on along the minus strand of VWYN01008775.1, from coordinate 405,623 downwards.
AAGACATATGGCTTCTTATAAAAGTACTAGATTTGGGAAACTAAATTTTTATGGTGTCATACTACATCTAAATTCATACAGAGTGTTGTGTTCCAATACTGTGATGTGGTAAAAAGCTCCTGAAAGATCAACTGCTACATAAATCTTCCAAAAAAAATCTCTCTAGAGTTGTAGTTACAAACAGAATTCAGTTGTATTTTCTGTGTCCCAGAATTCAGTAGTGTCTTTTATTATGCAACTCAGCTCCTTCTCAGAAATTTGATGCATTATATAGATTTTTTGAGAATATTTCCAAATAGAAAAACTCTACTACAATTTACTGCTTTTCTTTCTGGCAGTTCCATTTGTTGTTTTCATCTGTTTTTTGTATACATGTTTCATAGTAATGTTGTGGGATCCTGCATTAAATATAAAAGACTACATGTGTCATATCTGTGTATCCCATTGCTTTTCCCAAAAAAGGAAAATTTGATATTTTGAAAAGAAAAAAGTTTTGTGCCTTTTATAACAGCATAAAAAAATATTCCATTTAGGAGAGCCCTGAAAAACTCAGTGTGAAGATTGAAATAATGATAGGAGATGATACATTACTATATTACTTTTTCTTAATTTTAATGAGTAAATGGCATTCATGCTTGTTAGCATGTAGTCAGCAGACAACAAAAAGTAATGATATAAGAAACTATCATAGCACAGTGACAGATATGAAATATGGAAAATATCAGCAATTACTGATTAAACTACATATTCCTTCTATGAAAATTCATGAATACATAGAATTCTAATAAACTGTTTGTATTTTAAAGAAATTCAGTATTCTTTCAGAATGTCTGTATAAATATATATACTTCTTAAGAGCTGCGCACTGTTTCTAGGCAAAGGAATTAAAAATATTTAGGGCAAATTAAACAGCAACATGTAATTGACACAGGAGTCTGAGTCTCATTTTCAAATTCCTAAGTAGCTGAGAGCACCTAAATATTCAGATTTGGCCTATCTGGAATTGCAAATATTGGCCTGTGACATGTTTACTAATTAATCTCTTGGACTATTCACCATTAGATATGCAGAGCATAAGGGATTCAATTGAGCTGCATGTCATTTTCCTGGAGAGATATCACCCCACTTTAAAAATAGGAGAAGTAAATATATCATACATTTTCTGTGAGCTTTCTGCTTTAGAGCAGTGAAAAGACACAAAAAAGTTCAATTTCCTTTCTTAAAAGATTAACAACACAATATTAACAATCTCAGAATGTATTTCTTGAAATCTACTTTTATATGCAAGTTATATCTAGATTGTTTTTAGCCTAACCTGATGTTATCTAGAAAAACTAGATGAGACATATGCCGAACAGTTTTGCTTGACTAAACACGTGGACTTTTGCAAGGAGAAAGACAGCATATAGTAAACAAAATTTAGCCTGGCAGAACCAGTCAGTCTAAAAGACTGTAAATCTTAAAATTTAAGATCCTTTAATTTTTCTTAAAAATGCAAACTAGAAAACAAATCCCCAATATCTATCACTCACATAAAAAATTCAAACCCATTCTTTTCCCCATTATGCAACATTTCTATGTACAGACTCTTGAAGCTGAAAGGGTGATATGACAAACATTATTTATGCATTGCTAATACACTACTGGAGGCACTCAGGCATTAAAATGATTCTCCTGTGATAGGACTGCCTGTAGAAACAATTGATCTGACCCACAAATACACTACACTGTCTTGGTTTTCTTTATCTATTACTGATAATAGCAAAACACTTGCATCTAAAATAAACCATATCCACAATCAGTGGCAGAGATTGAATAATACTTTCTTGCAGTCTAACAAAACATGTTTATTAAACAAGTAGGCTGACAAGGACCTTAATTTTTGAAAGTGTAATTTACATACTGGTTTGGAAGGTCAGACACTAAGAAAATTTGACAGAAGTTTCACTGTGTGGAGGGGCTTGTAGAGATTCTGAGAATAAAACACAATTGTCTGTGGACCATTAAATGTGAGCAGAAGTGAAACTTTACAGGACCCAGAAAATTAAAATGCATTTATCTCCTGTCTTCCCGGCTTTCTTTTCCTGTTCTTCCTGTTATTCCCTGTATCCCTGAGCAGTACTTGTTGGTACTATTTGGTTAGTACTTACAGTAGGAAAGGCAGCAGGAAAAAAAAAAAAAAAAAAGAAAAGAAAAAAAAAAATACTTTTTAGTATTTTGAAAGAAAACAATAAAAATAAGAGCATCTAAACTGAAACGCAGGAAATGAGGATACATTGGAATTATTTGGTACCATAAAATTAATTATTCAGCAGAAACAAGAGATTGAGCCAAAAGCATAGATAGGAAACAATGGCAACAACAGCAAAAAAAGGGGATGAGTAAAGGAATAAAAAATCAGTACTGTGTCTGCATAACAATTTTTTCATGGCTTATGTAAAAACTTCTATGCACCTTGACATTTTCTGTATGAGGCCACAGTATGACTGTAGTACATCAAGGAAAAAGGCAGCATTTCTCTGCCAATGAACAAAACATTTCTTCAATAATTAAATATCCATGACCCAAAGCTCATCAGGCATTTAGAGTCTAAGAAGTAACTAGAGCAATGATAGATTAGATGTCCGTGCATGAGTGAGGACCTTAAAAAAACAGACCAAAGTGGAATTCTCCTTCAAAATTGGTTCTTTAGATATTGACAGCAGAAATGCAGGATATACTTCTAGTGTTTTTTTGCAACATATCCTGCAAAGGTAATATACTGATGCCTTTTGGTTACCCTTGGCCTAGCAGCATTAGGCAACCACTGTGTCATACTTCAGCAGCCGTTGGACAAAATTGCCCAAAATAACTCCTCTGCAGCATAGTGAAACCTAGGAAGCCACTAATCAAAAATCAGAAAACACAGTTTTGAAACTGAAATGCATAGTTAAAATTGCAGAAGATTTTTGCTTCATGCATTGCTTTGAAACATAGGGAGTTTCATACCAGCTCACTTTAATCACTGTGAGATTGGAGCCTGATGTGCACAGATACTGCTGAAAGGCAGAGAGGCTCCCCTAAGGAGTAATTTTAGATAGGAGCTGAAGTTATGTGTCCCAAATCATTCACTAGATGATGCTCTTTCTCTAATTTATACATAGGTCTTAGACAGACTAGCCACTAGGCATATTAATTGGTTGGGTTGTTATGCTTCCCTGATGCCTTTATTTATGAGGTAGGATGAGCTACTGTTACAAAGAAAGCAGAAAATATATTAATACAAAGATAAAGGGAACACGTTCACTGCACCAATGAATGAACAGAGAAAAAACTCCAACCAAATCCCAGTAGATATTCTTAATATTGCTAGTGTTTTTAATTGAAGTAAATGGACTTTTTATGGTGGAGTTAATTGGGTTGGGGTTTTTGGTTTTTTGTTTGTTTGTTTTCCAATCAATTGATATTAGTGAGTTATAGACAAAGGAATTCAGGTATTTTTGATAAAACATCTTGAGGATAGTTGGCCCTCAAGCCAACCATCATGACCCAGGCATACGTAATTTTTGATTCAAGAACTTGACCCTTTTTCTATTAGATTCCACATATTGAATTCTTTTTTACTCAAAGACAACTGTAGTGTAGGTTTTTTAATTTCTACCTACACACCTACAGGTGGCTGAGTAATTGCAATTCAGGCTCCATTTGCCACTATGCAGGAATCATGATCAGGCATAAGGAGCAAGGCAAGTCTGGGCATGGCAGTCAAATAGATCTGAAGATTCTAGGGTTTTAGGACTGTATATATAAATTGCCTTGGGACATACAATATATCAAACAATAAAGCAGCAAAAGCTTACCTTTTAATACAACTGGATGGGGAGGAAGATTCAGGGCTCTGCCACACCACTTGGAGTCACATAAATGAAGAAAACTTTCCTGTGTGATCTAAAAAGATTTAGAATTATTTTATGTGGTATGGTTTGGTCAATGTGAAACCTCCAGAAGCTCCTGCTTTGCAGTTGGGAAGAAAGGTTAAAGCAAATAAAATTAATTTAAGAGACTTGATTGCTACTATTTTATCTTTTCCTACAATTAACATTTGTTCTCTTTTTCTCAATCGTTCTATGCTGACTTATATAGTCAGAAGGAAAATCTGGCAAGGGCATAAGGGAGAAGAAATTATTTTCAAAGCAATCAAACAAAAAAATCAGCTTGATGAAATTTTATCTTTTTTGTGTGTGAGGAAATATTATTCTTTACATTTTTTTCATCATGGTACATTGTTTCATTTGTCCCCTAGATCCTGCAATTCTACCCTTCATGCAGCAAATTTCTTAGTCTGCTTAGAAAAAATGTTACATAGTTTTGTTGCAAAAGGAGCATTCTTTCTCCAAGAAAGTTGAATTATTATATATTCTGAAGATATTTAAAGATGGCAAAGATATTAAAAGCTGCAAAGAAAAATCTTCTCTTTGCTCCACTTGTATTTCACTTTACTGACCTTTTAGAATGTTCTTGTCAAATGGCATTTTGCAGTCTGTAAGGAGCAGAGGTAGCCTACCAGCAGATGTATTGCAGGTCCTTCCTGAGTGGCTCACTGAGGATTCCATTTGGTGATAACGAATCCAAATTGAAGTCTCTAAAGTGGTTAGGGCTCTACTACCTGGGAGTATGGAATAGAAAACAGAGATGATGCGTGAGTTAGTTAATGGAAAGTAAAACTATTAAGAAGCTACTTTTTTTTTTCATATTATTTTTGTAACTGATAAAATATACAACATGTTTTCATGGATGATTGCATCTTATTCTTGTCAGCTGCAGGAAATACTGTCAACCAGGGGAAAAAGCAGAATTTGTTTGGCAGTCAATGACTATATAGATCAGTCACTCAGAATGCTTTGATGAGTCTAAATCTTAATTTTCCAACTTGTCTAGAAAAGACAGCTTACTATTTTGCAATTCCCACAGGAATTTGGAAGCCAATGGCTCTACTGCAAAAAAGTAACAATGAGTAGGTGATGCATTTTGTATCTGCCATACCTCATTGAATAAGTAAGGGCATAGTTCAGGGAACTAAAAATATATTAAAAAAAGGCTTCATAAAAATGAAAGTACTTTATTATGCTAGTTTCTTGTTCTTATACAGAACTAAATTAACCTCCTGGGACTATGACAAATCTATTCTTCATCTGCAATTCCTGTTTTAACTTTGTTGTGCTACATGATTTTGCTTGTAAAACATTTCCTCAAAAAAGCCATGAGGGGAAATGTCAGGCAAATCATCATTTAAAATGAAACTATACAGTCAAGAGCTGTCCTTCTGCTAAAAATAATTCTGATAAGCAATTAGTCAGAACTCCCAATTTTGTGTCTCTCTTTTATCTCAGCTTTAGTCTTCTGAGTGCAAGAGAGATAGACCAATGGCACAATTTTTAAATATGGTACAAGAAGGCAAAGAATCGATTTGTAATGCTTTTGTAAGTTCTGGATAGAGATGTCTTCACATATATGTGTCATGAAGTCTTCGCAGCTGATTTGTGCGTGAGAAGAAAAAGAGTAAGGATGTCTGCTTTAACTGAGGCGGATAACAGAGTAGTCAGAACTTGATGCTCTAGTGGGAGCACATTAAAGCTGCCTTCTGTCTCAACTAGTCACTGCTTAAGAGATAATTGTTGAGACCTGAAATCAATGACAAAACAACCATCGAAAATAATAATTTTCCTCTTCTATTTATTGCCTTCAAAAGGGAACTCGGTAGCTCAGGATGATATGTCTGGAGCTGACAGAAGTAATGTATTTATGCCAAACCTGCTGCTGTTTTAAAGTGTAATCTGAAATTACAAGCAGAAATTCTGTGCATATGGTTTTTTAAACCAACTGTGAAGAATTTCTGGTTGTTCTTGATATTGTTATATTACTAAAGAAGGAACCTTTTATTAATGAATGTGCTTATATTACTAGTACTCTTCATATAACGTGGTGCTCTCCTGTTGGGTTTTGCCTTTTTGGTTCTGGTTGTTTTCTTCTTTTTTTAACCTTGTAAATCATGTGATCATTGCAAGATCTAAAGACGATGAAGTTTTGTCAAAAAAAGAGGTTATTTGTATATGTCCACTGCTAAGGCTGGAAATCTGAGGATATAATGAGAAAGAAGTTGCAGAGAAATGTAGGAAGACAGAGAATTTCTTTATGGAAGAGACTACACATGTATATAATCATATTTTTCAGTTAACTTACTAAGAAGGCCAATGGTTATTTTAATGTAAAATTAAATTAGCACAGAATACCAAAATACTGTCATGCAACACTCAATTAAATCATCAAAAACAGCAGAAAATCTTAATATTGTATCCTAAGAATGAAAAATATTTTGATCCATAGGTAAAATGTGGGTTTGGGTAATTTTTATTGGGGAAGTATTAAGCAGCATATGAAACATTAACAAAAAAGTAGAGTTCCATTATATATATAAATATATACAAGCTTATATTTTACATAATTTAAAAATTGCATACTCATTCATTTATTCTTCCTATAAATCTGGAACAAGCACAGTTATTAGAGGAAAGAAAGCCTTCTCTGGAAGGTAGGATGATTTTTTGTCCTTGCAACACTGATGATTTTCCTCCTAGGATTTCAAAGAGGGGTGCTCTCAGATGTAATTAATGAAAGCAGAAAGGATGCTTCTCTCTTGTGATGATTATGCTTTGTAAGGGTAAATATCAGTGAAGAAAAATTATAAAGAAAATTTCATCAGCTAGAAATAGACAAATTTGGAATATTTGGTCACAATGTTAAGATTGGGGAAAAATAAGATAAAAGGTCATTATCGTTACTATCATTATGTAATTAATATCATTAATTTCCTTGTCTTGCAGTGCTTAGAGGTACAGGGATAATACTAGTAGATGCAGAAAAACCAGATGCATAAAATAATGAAAATTTTTGCACCAAACAGTTCAAACTAAGTAGTTAAACTACAATGTCCTATTGAAACACCATTTTTTAAAGGCTTTACTAAATTTTTATGGTACTTTTATATCCATACAATATATGAAACAGTAGATGGAGGATTTTTTTTTTTTTGATGTAACTTAAACTGGAAAAGAAAAAAAGAAGTCTTATTCAAAACGTAGGTTTTTTTCAAAATATTTGGCAACAACAGAGTAAATATGGGTTCATAAATCCTCTCTATTTATCAGGTAGAGAGTAAAAACTCTAAAGCACGGATTAGCTAGTCTTAAGTTAACGTGTGGCAGGCAACACTGAATTGGCACTACAAATGTAAGCTTGCATATTCTTTTGACAAAGGTCTAACATTGCCTTTGTCTGTTTTCCAATTGTTTTCCAATTACCCCTGTGTTTAAGCTGCAAACTTAAACTAATTTTCTTCACTTCATCTGGGGAACCAAGAGTTCAGAGGTGTTCTGAGTGGTCTTCTTTGTCTCCTTTTTTATCAATATTTTCCCTCAACATGTTTATAAAAGTCCACATAGTTCAATTTCCAACTGCATATTATTTTTTGGCTCGCATAATGAAGCTATTTCTAACTTTGTAGGAAGAGCTAAGATGCAATTAGGCTCCTTCTGTGTTATTTTCCTACAAAATTCTATTAATTTTCTTATAATCTGAATTTTTTGAAGGGATTTAGGTGCAGTGATACAATAAAAATAATACGATGGAATAGGAGAATGACTTCGGGTTGTATAGTGAATATATAACATGAATAGGCAAGAAGGCAAGAATAGGTAAGAAGGCAAGAAAAACACTGTCAAATTTATTAAACTAAGAAAAGTAGGGAAAATTCAAAAATTTCATATTTACTAAACTATTTTGTATTTTTAGGAAAGAATAATCTAAAAAAAAAAAGATAAGTTTGCAATGTCTTCTGAATCTTAGAGCCTTTATATTGCAGCATAGTAGCAAGGCAGATTTAGTTCCACTCATCACATCGCATCCTGAATGACTAGTTGAGCACTTGTACTGGAAACTTCTAAGAGTCTCTGCTTTGATGTTCTCTGGCAGATAGGACCTTTGACAGATTTCCAAAAGCAAGCAAACTGTTATGTTCTGACATGCTTTTTATACCCATTAATTGCAAGAAGGGCAAACAGACTTTAATGGCTTTTCCTACTATTACTAACATTTAGCAGTCATTCCAATTATATTAAATTCTCGATTTTTTTTTCCAATCTTTTTAGGTTTGTTTTTTGTTTTTTTTTTTTTCCACCTGGCTGCAACATTCATTCCTTCATCTCAAGAAACATGATGTCCCAAAGTACCACTACCATGTTCCCACATCATACNAATTCTCGATTTTTTTTTCCAATCTTTTTAGTTTTGTTTTTTTTTTCCCCACCTGGCTGCAACATTCATTCCTTCATCTCAAGAAACATGATGTCCCAAAGTACCACTACCATGTTCCCACATCATACCTGGACTACTGTGTGCACAACAGAAACACTGTACAACTGGTATATTGAGGGGAAGAGGAAAAGGCTTATGCAGAACAAGAACACATACAAGATGTGCACTGCTCATCTCTTGACACAGAACTGCACTGGGACCCAGGGATAAGAGCAAGGTTTTATGTTCCAAGGGAAGACCCTCTCTATTTCTCCCTGCCTGACAGAAATTGTTTTCAGGAATGTGTGGTTTCACTATATATAATATTATTGTTTAAGAAATTTCCAAATGTTAATGAAAATATTCACACAGACCTTGTAAACTGACACTTTACTATTGGTAAATGGGCAAGTATTCCTCCTCTTGCCTACCTATAGTGTCTACTTATCCACTTTGTGCCATTGTTTCTTTTCGCTATTGGAAACTGAATCTCTATCTATTAGAGTCTTCTCTGACTTATGTCTGCTATTTTATTTATGTTCGGTATGTCTGCTGCTTACCAAGAATGTTATTTTTCTTACTTATTCTTCTCTTTGATCATTTTACTATAGCCATCTCCTTGCTTGGACTGGTCTTTCTTGCTTGGAAGGCTATTCACGAGAAAGGCATTAAGGACATGTCCAAATGTTGTATTATAAAAATGCCTGAACAAATTTTGTGTGAATTTCAAAAGCTATATAGAATGACATTAAATCTAAGGTAATCTTGCTGAGAGGCAAGGTATGTTAGCATGAGTGTCTTATCATATTCAGAAACTGAATGTTTTGTGTCCCATCATTTTCAATGGGAGCAAAAAGAGTTCAAGTTGCCTGCAGTATATTGAACTGATATGTTTTTACTGTAGCCCGTGAAAGATGTAGTCACTGTTGATGACATTACATTTATCAAAGTTTCCATTCTCAATCTGCACTGGCAGTTTTTTCTTGATTTTTTTTTTTGTCTTGTCTAATCAAAAGCCTCTAGCAACTCTTGTCCTGAGATAGTTGCTATTCTCACTATGCCATACTATTTGTCTGCATACAATACTTGACAGTCTTATTTTTTTGTGGTTTTTACACATAATGTTGGTCTGATGATATCCTGTATGCCCCTTAAAAGTTTTGTCAAGGCTGAAGCAGCAGCTAGAATGTGCTGAACAACTTCAAGGGTGTCTGGCATTTTAGCCTTTATTTGACAGCTGAGTATAAACGTTATACTCCAAAAACACAGTTGTAAACCAAAATGAAAGAAAATTGTGCTTTAAACTCTTTATACCAAGACTGGATCTGAAAGATCTTTCCCAAATATATTTTATTTGTGTAGATTGATTTGTGTCCCAATCTACTGGTGCAGGGACTCTACACCCTATATTTTCTGGGTTATTTCTCCATGAAAACAACCTAGTTTTAAGAGAAAACCTTTAATAGACAGAGAGCATATGATAGTCCTCTCTATCTCACATACAGCTATGCAGATTTAGTCTCCTATATGTATGCACTCTAATTCAGCTGATGAGCTGTGGGAAACATTTAACTAAACTAACAGCTTCCTGTCTTATTTGTGAATTGCTAGAAAACCAATTTTGTAAATGGAGGTTTGGCAGAACAATTGTCTTCTCTTGTAGTGTTGCAAAACAATTTTCCTTGATCTGTGTTCCAAATCCCATTCAAAGCAAGGTCAGCTCTAAAGTTGGACAACCATTTAACAGTCACTTAGAGACTTCCTAGTGACAAAATGAGATATCCCTTAATGCATGATCTCATGAAGTATTTCTATTCATCGAATCAATATAGGCTATTTTTCAATAAGGTCACAAATAGATGTTATACAAAGGGCTAAACCTTATAAGACTGTAGACGATTCCAACCCTAGAAAGCAAACACAAGAATCATCAGGTACTCTGCATCAACAGCCTCTTTAAGACAATTCATTATATGGTTCAGTATTTTTTTCTCTAGGCACTTTTGAACTTTCCTCCACATCATCTACTACACAGGAAGAAACCCAGACTGTGAGATACAAGTGTCAATGTGTCTTGTTTTCATCCATTTGCTCACTAATATACCTTTCTATTGACATGACGTTCACAGAACAGAAAAAAAGCATTTAATGAACAATTGACTTTTAGCATTCTTTTACGCTGAATACAACTGACTTCAGAGTGGATTCAACTAGAGCATCAAGGTGCTAACTTCTGGTCAGTTTTTACAGTCCTAGTTTGTTTTGGGTCCAGGTCATGGACAGTTCCATTTCGTGGATAGCTCCAGCTCATTTCAGCTTCACTTTGTTTTGCCCCCAGCTCATTTACGGCTCCTATGTTTCTTCTCTGATTTGTTTCGTGTCCAGCATATATATGGCTCCACTAATTATGTCTCAGTTTGTCCACAGGTCCTGTTCAGTTGTGGTTCATTTCAGCACCCATTTCATTTAATTTCTCTTTGTTCAAACAACCATGGGTTTTGATAAAGTTTTAAATCACTGGGCCCTGCCAGGGGAACCAGGTTCAGACTGCTGGGCTGGCTGCCATGGCAGGATGGGTCAATGAGAGGAGAGCTGTCTGCTGTCTACCTTGACTTCAGCAAAGCTTTTGACACTGTCTCCCATAACATCGTCATAAGTAAAGCCAGGAAATGTGGGTTGCATGGATGAATAGTGGGGTGGATCAAGAACTAATAGAATACAGAGCTCTGAGTGTCAGGATCAGAGGAATAAAATCCAGTTGGAGGTACTTGTTGCCCGGAGAACCAATGATATCCTGGGGTGCCTTGGGAAGAGTGTGACCAGCAGGTCAAGGGAGGTGATCCTGACCCTCTCAGCCCTGTTGAGGTCACATCTGGAGTGCTGTGTCCAGTTCTGGGCTCCTCAATATTAGAAAGACAAGGAGCTAATGCAGAGGGTTGAGTGAAAAGCTACAGAGATGATGAGGGATCTGAAACATTTCTCTGATGAGGAGAGACTGAGGGAGCTGGGCCTGTTTAATCTGGAGAAGACTGAGAGCATAACAATATCTCAAAGGCAGGAGCCAAGAGAATGGTGCCAGATCCTTTTCTGTGGTATCAATGACAAGACAAGAGGTGATGGCCATAAACAAAAGCACAAGTTTCGCCTCAATATGAAGAAGAACTTTTTTACTTTGAGGGTGGCAGAGCACTGAGCAGGCTGCCCAGGAGATTGTGGAGTCTCTCTCTCTACAGACATGCAAAACCAATCTGAACACATTCTGTTTGACCTGCCCTAAGTAATTTTGCCTTGGTAGGGGGATTGGAATAGATGATCTCCAAGAGGTCCTTCCAACCCTAAATGATTCTGTGATTCTATCTTACTGATGATGTGCACGTCAATTCCCTGTTCATATGTATTCATTGCAACTCTGCTTGGAAAAAAGGAAGTAGCAACAAAACTTATAAAATTTTTATGAACACTTCCTTGAGGAAAGCCTTCACTGGCTAAGAGTCTTCAGCATGAAAGATGGATTTGGAGTATTTGTTAGATTTAAAAAACCCACAACATCTAAGAGAAGATCAGTAAGGAATACTTAATGAGCATATAAAAAAAAAAAATCTGTAAGGTTTGTTTCCATACTAAGCAGCTTAGTCTAAACTGATTTGAAAAAGTACAAAACATATGCATGGAGGAGATCCCAAACAGTGACTTTTGCAAATAAAACTCTAGGTGAAATTCAAAGCTCTAGGAGACCCCAAACTAGAAGTTAGATAAAGCAGGAGATGGGTCTTTCCTTAACTATCTGTGTTGCTCACTATCACATGCATAAAATTGGATAAAATGCAACTTTTAGTCTGATCATGCAGACTTTTCATCTATGACATACTGTTTATTAAGGTGAGACCAAATAATTTGTTTTCCATTATACACACTCAGAAAGCATAAAGTTTAAAAAAAAAAAAAAAACCCAAACCTGGGAAAACATATTTGTTTTCTTTTTTTATATTTTAGCACTTTCATTCTATATTTGCAGTGTCACTGACAGAAAAGATTGAAGTTAAGCAGAGAAGTTATTTCAGATACAGCTAAGAAACTATTTCCACTAATCAGAAATTTGTGCTAAAATAATCCCAAATTCTATGTTGGAATGAAACTGGAGAATTTTAGCATTTTGTAGGAGTAAATTCTGTTAGTTGAGTTACTGTATAGCAGAGAGTAATATTTACTCAAGAGTTTACAATTATTATTTGAAATAAAATAACAATGTCTTGTTGGATTCAGTTTTCTAAGCCCTCTTGAGGAAATACAGATTAGAACAGACATAATATATAAAGATGAAATAATTCTTAAGCTTTATGTCAGATGTTTTTAGCAAATGTAATGTAACTTTCATAATACATTATAAGCAAATGTTTTAAAAAATTGCTTAAAACAATTGACAGTATTAGTTTTTGTGGTTTTTACACATAATGTTGGTCTGATGATATCCTGTATGCCCCTTAGCATTCTAGCATTCTAAAACTTCTGCATTGGTATTTGTAGCAATAATAATGTTTCCAAACAGAAGAATAAGTCTGATACACTTTTCCCACTTTATTAGGGCATCATGTGAAAAAGGAAATAAAAGTTGTGGAAAAATCCACCCAATCATTGTTTCTCCCCTCAGTCATTTTTCCTGTGTAACCTTCTTACCACATAAAAAATCTGCACCCTCCATCTTAAAGGCATGGTAATTGATTGATTTTTCCTCATGAGTGTGGTTAATCCATTTCAGGATATATTTATATTCTTGAACTTACAGCCTTTGTTATGAGGCAAAAGTGGTTAAGGGACATGGAGATATAGTGACTGTATTTTAAATTTAAATGAGCTATATATTGCTGCTCTTGACTACTTATTGGATGAAATGGGAAGCAGACCTATTATGCACATGCAAAAGAGTATTGCCAAAAATATTAATTGGCCAAATAGCTTAAAATCGGTTTTCTTTTACTGTGTCTTTAGAACACATATGGTGGTGTGAAGCTCTTATTCCCCAATCTAATGTTTTTATTATGATTTGTCACAATAAAACTTAAGTTTGTGTTTTGCAACATTTCATTTGGGATGTAGTAGTTTTATAAAATGCTAAGTTCAATTACTTCAAAAAATCCGTTTGCATGCCCCCCTCTAATGAAAGCCTGGGAAGCTTTTGAAAAAAAAAGTAAGCTGTGGATGTGAAATTGTGTCTATAGTTGTAAGATGTATTATTTAAAGACATAGGGATAATTGCTGACATTCATGCAGACAACTGCTTATAAGGAAAGAAAAATGCAGAACCCAAGAAC
>VWYN01008775.1:346645-390708 GCA_013400075.1 Hippolais icterina | reverse complement strand
AATGAATGGGAATTATGGCGTAAAGCAATATTCTCCATAAGGGTACCAGATTCTGTGTTTTGCATACTAAGATATCTGGATGGCTTGGACAAAAACTGACAGCTGAGATCTGGCATACTGACAATGAAGAACAGCCTAAATGGCTAACAACAGCAAGCTCTGAACATTTGGTTAAAAAAATTGGCATTTCCTTATTTTTTCTGTTTCTGAGGGTGTCTTGCAGATGAAATCCTAAGTATGTATTCACTGCAAAATTTCTAGTTAAATTTGTAATTAAGTTAGAGAAACCTGACAACAGTGTCTATGTGTTCTATATTTTTATTGAACTAAAAATCATTATTTTGCAACATAATAGAAATGATGTTCATTGACTCAATATATTTGTTTTTTTCTCTGAATGTCACAATAAGGAAATTAGGTCTTAGATTGTTTGATATGAGGTTTAGTATTAATTTTAGCTTAATGAGTTACTTGCTTGATCCATTCAACAGTGCAGAAAAAAATTGACTCTGGGATTTGGAGGATTTGTTATTCCTTTGCTCAACTCCAGGAAAGCTTTGAATAAGACCTCAAAAGAAAAATTTAAAAAATAAAGCATTATATATTTTTTTAAAAAATCCGTTAAATGGTAGTGAAATGTTTGAAGATTATTCTAGAAAGTTAATTTTTCTGCATCCCCATAGGTGCTTTGTCACTGCAGGTGTTTAAAGCTGGAGTCTCTGAGAAAGAAAACCTAGTAAGACTGTACCCTTTGCTGAGATATGTTTGTACACATTTCCCTGCCTCACAACAACTTTCATGCCAGGTATCAGAGATGTGAGATGATGATTTTTACCCAAATTTGACAAGTGAAAAAGTGGAGTTAGAAATTCCTTTATCAAACTGTATACCTGGATACAAGAGGGTACCCTAAATAGAGCTAAGCTCTCCCTTTTCTGGAAATAATCCATTCCAATTCTCCAAAGAGTAACGCTGGTGCATAAGGACACTTTGTGACACACAGTAGAGGCTCTATAGAAGAGAGCTCTTGGAAGTGTAAGAAAAGCCTGTGAATTGTACATTTAAATCAAGTCAGGATTCATTTGTCCTGCTGTTCATAGAAATGCTTGTTTCTAAAACCACTGGCAAACGTGCCAACAAAAATATCCCAACACACTGACCAAGGGATTCTTATCAATCAAGCCTGATAAGTGTCTGGCACATATAATTTCTTCCCTGGAGAAAAATTAAAAAGTCAGGAAGTTGAACTTTGACATGACACTTTCTTCAAATTATGCAACTCTGTCTGAAACAAATATATTAATGATGAGGAGAAGGTTAATAGAGTCTATCTCATTAATGGACATCAAGCATTGAACTCTCCATGAATTTCTAAGCCTAATTAAAAAAATAAAAGGACAGAGGTGCTTTGGGGTTATTTCTTTGTCCACACATTTGTGGTTTACAAAATTCCTTAACATTTTCTCTTCCAGTAACTGCCCATTGACATTAGGCCAGATCCTATTTAAGAGTAATTTGAACAAATACTATCATTACCAAACCACTAATTATGTAGGCTCGCAGAGCAAAATTCAAACCCCAATAAAGACGTAACCCTTTCTGCTAAAACATCATATCTGCATTTTTTGCACCCATTTTATGGTAATAAAAGCAAATTTCCTGATTTACACTAAGGAAATTCATGGTGAAAGAGAAGGCAATAGTGCCTAGTCTGGTCTCCACGTTACGATGTGTGATGTCTTTTGCAGCATATATTATTTTAATTGATTATATCTTGAACTGTTGAAAAAATTCTGTCTCTTTCAATCTTTTGACTGAAGAAAGAAAAAAAAAAAAAAAAGGTTATTTTATGCTCCAAACAGTGCTCGTTGTACATAACTGCTGGAATTTCCTGAAGATACTTGAAAGGAGATCTGTAGAATGGAAGCTTTTCTTACAGTTGATCTTGTGCATGTAAAAAGGTGGGGTCTTGCTTTTACACTCCTGTATTTATGCTTTCTCATTTTTTGGAAATCAGGAACTCCCAGTGTTATATACTTGGCTTCAAACATGTATCTAGAAAGAAGGTAAATTATGTAAAACTGGATCTGATGAAACAACCAGTATCAGGGTGAATTTAGATTTAATAGTTTCAAGATTGAAAAACCTTTGGTTCTTGTTAAGACATCCAAATATAACTCAAACTGTCAAGAATTACTTTCAATTTCCAATATTATAGGGGTGGAAACATAAGCCTAAACATTTACCAACCCTTCAAGAAAAGCAAAATGTCAGAAACATCCCCAGTGTTTTAACTGAAACTTGATACATTTTTTTAATGCATAGGGAAATTAGTCTTTTTTAAATTTTGGTTTATTTTATAACCCAGAATAGTAAACCACCAAGAGCTCTTCTAATTGTGAATCTGATGATAAAAATTAAAATTATAGCAGCTTGGGTCCCAGAAAGATTCACAGGCTGGACTTTTGATCAATGCCATTCTAAGAGCTTTGTTTAGGCTCTGGGAGTCTGTTCAGTAGTTGAATTGTTCTGATTTTTCTAGTATTTTGAACTCTACTCATCACTTAAATAAAGAGGGTAAAGTAAAAGCATCGTGCAGAGGAGCAATGAGATATGGGGATTATATTTCTGATTTTAGATATTTAACTTGAAGATCTGAATTCAAACTCTTTTTTTGCTGTAAACTCTTAACATAGGTAATAAAGTTAAACAGAAATGTACTCCTGTCTCTTTCCTGAGGAAGTTTGCAGTTTTTAAAAACCTAGTTTAAGTATCTGATTTACATAAAATTAAACAGTTAAATCTCGGCTTTGGTACTGTTATCTTCCAGCTCTTACTGTCACCTCCTATGGCCAGGCATAATGAAAATTCACCCTGTTGCTGGTGGCTGACCTTCTGAGTTACCTGCACTGAAGCACATAGTAGGGTTTTGAACAGGAGCTGAAGTGCATCTTACTGTGAAAAGCTGTCAAAGACCTCTGTAGCACAGGAATCCAGACAGATCTGATCTGAGGCTCCCAGCAGTAACTGTCTGTGTGCTTGATGATGAAAAGGCTCCTGGCTTGTATCCCTCTGGAAAAGACTTGAATGGAAATAGTCAAGAATTCTGTAAAACCCATCTCCCAAAAAAATCCACAAACCCCAAAACTACAAACAAATATACCCCCCACCAACCACAATCTAAACCAGAAAAATTAATAAATAAAAATTCCAAACTGTGTAAGAATACATTTATTCAAATGTGCCAAAGGAATTGATGAGAGAGAGACACAAACTATCTTTAGGGCATATAGATTTGTTAGTCATTGTGGTTATTGAAGACCGAAGTTCTCCCTCAGATCTTCTCAGATGACAGAGGTTACTTTCATTATTTTGGTGGGGATTTTTTTTTGCTCTTTTTTTTTCCTAGCATGAGAGATTGAGAATGACCTAATTCTCACTGATCAATAGATAAAAGAGTAAATGTGAGACAACTTCAAAATATGATCTCCCCTCAGGGTCTTCCATATTGCCAGCTAGGACTCCTTGTTGTACAGATATCATCTTTCTACTTTTAGGAGGAAAAAAAAAAATAAAAAAAATAGGAAAAAGAACAGCTNCAGATCTGATCTGAGGCTCCCAGCAGTAACTGTCTGTGTGCTTGATGATGAAAAGGCTCCTGGCTTGTATCCCTCTGGAAAAGACTTGAATGGAAATAGTCAAGAATTCTGTAAAACCCATCTCCCCAAAAAATCCAAAAACCCCAAAACTACAAACAAATATACCCCCCACCAACCACAATCTAAACCAGAAAAATTAATAAATAAAAATTCCAAACTGTGTAAGAATACATTTATTCAAATGTGCCAAATGAATTGATGAGAGAGAGACAGACTAAATTTAGGGCATATAGATTTGTTAGTCATTGTGGTTATTGAAGACCGAAGTTCTCCCTCAGATCTTCTCAGATGACAGAGGTTACTTTCATTATTTTGGTGGGGATTTTTTTTTGCTCTTTTTTTTTCCTAGCATGAGAGATTGAGAATGACCTAATTCTCACTGATCAATAGATAAAAGAGTAAATGTGAGACAACTTCAAAATATGATCTCCCCTCAGGGTCTTCCATATTGCCAGCTAGGACTCCTTGTTGTACAGATATCATCTTTCTACTTTTAGGAGGAAAAAAAAAAATAAAAAAAATAGGAAAAAGAACAGCTTAGTGTTGTCTATGAATTATTTTATTAGGTCTGTGGAAAAAGCTTCTTACAGCACAAGAGGACGATCCACAGTGAAAAAACAAGCCAATGTTGCCACAAACTGAGCAGGCAGCTGATAGGTGGTGTTTTAGGCTGCAAAGGAGATACTTTGAGGATATTGTGAGAGCCCAGCCTGGGATGTACTGCCCCAGAGGTGCTGCTACTGTCAGTTATCACTGGCCTCATGACTGCAGCTTTGTTAGCACTGGGCTTTACTCTAGAAAAGGCACAGGAGTGGCTAATCCATCAGCACGTCTTTGAAGTGCTCTGAAATAAGTGAGAAGACTGCAATATAAACTAAAATTTAATTGCATGATGTCAGAAGAAATTCAGTCTCCTGGCATGAGCTGAATGTTCCTTGAATTGTTTACTAAAATATTTTGGTGTTATAAGGGGTCTTTACCAGTAAGTAAAATATTCTTGCAAGTCAAAATATTCTTGAAAAAAACAGCTTTGGAAATTCATACACCAAAATACTGAAGTGTTTAATTCTTTAGGTACAGCAAGTAAATACTCTCAACACACCTTCTTTCTAATCTCTGTATACTGACACTTCAAGACTCTGAGCCATGGGAAATTTTATCGAAGACCCTATTGTTTTTACCAGTGTTCAGGGTGAAAAGAACAAAGCCAAGGACATAGTTTGCATTCTGCATTATACAACAGCTGATTAGGTGATAACAGCATTAATTACTCATTGGCAGGCAAACAGCCTAGGTAATCAAAAATGTATTTTCTGCAGTGAGATTTATATTGTCATGAGAAAATAGGTGCCAGACGCAGCATTTTGAGGAAGGAATCTGGACAAACTCGGGCTCCTCTCTCTGTAGGTGTAGTAGCAGTACTGCCAGCTGGTAGATTGATTGCTGCACAACATGACTGAACACTGGGCTTAGGCTGCACCCTCCTACTAGAGGAAATGACATTTTTATATAAGTACTAATAAAACATTTGCACAAAAAAAAAAGAGGATAAAATAATAGATACTACTTCCTAAAAATTAGAAAAAAAGTATTATATTAAAGCTACTATTAAAGCATAAATCCTAAATTTTATTTTTTTGGGGAGGTAATATGGTTTCTTGTTTTCTCTTAAGAGCATAAGATGTAGCTTCTGGCAACAATACAAGTTGAAAATGAAGTAAAGTTTTACATTGAAGCAAAATCAAGCACGAAAGTAAAATTAAAGTTGAATGTCACAAATATTTACTTGGAAATCCATGACCAATAGTAATTAACATTATGAATCAGGTACATCCTAGATGTTATCTCTGGAGGGACACTCCAGCTCATTCATTTTCACTGATACTTTTTTGTTGGCATTTCATTGAATCTCTCTTTATTTGCATTTTACTGAATCCCTCTTTTCTTTTAGGTTAAAAAATACAGTTCCAATTATGATCAAGCAAAAAAATGTGTTCATTTAGAAACATAATCTGAAAATCAGACAATATGTCTTTATAAACAGTATGTTTAGTTAACTTTTCTCATATTTCAGTTACTACTTCCAGAGTTTTTATTCAAAATAAACCTAAACTCATTATAACAAAGCAATCAAGAAAATTGATAATGAAGAGTGTTCTGAATTATCTACAATATATGTTTTAGTAAGGAGCTTCTCCATTAAGATGGGTGAGGTTAGGTGAACTCACATAACTTGACTTGTCCTCTTCTGAGAACAGTTCCAGAACACTGAGGAGTGCTACTTACAATTTTCAGATTTTGAAAGAAATATAAAACTCATTCAAAGAGATGAGGAGTGCTCTGAATCTCAGGAGACTGAAGAAAATTCCAATCTTTTATG
The DNA here is from genome assembly GCA_013400075.1 of Hippolais icterina. Taxonomy (NCBI): domain Eukaryota; kingdom Metazoa; phylum Chordata; class Aves; order Passeriformes; family Sylviidae; genus Hippolais; species Hippolais icterina. Next base: position 384,669 of record VWYN01008775.1, on the reverse strand, counting down.
ATGCTGCTAGCACAAACTTGTTTTTTATATAGTGCTGTGCATGTAGTATTTCTCTTTTGTTTGGTGTGCTATTTATTTGCAGTTTTTGTTTCAGTTTGTCCTGCCAAAGGGAACTCCTCATTCATGTTTCATTGGTGTGTCCAGTTATTAGAATCATTGCATTAATGCCAGGGTCTTGTCACAAATTCAATTACAGCAGCTGCTGCATACAAGCAATTAGACATCTGCGCAGCAGCTCCCTCCTTGCCGTTGCCTTTTATCATTCTGTTGCTGCAACTAGACTCATAATTTATATCTGTACTGTGCCTTCCACGCATGGGATCTTGAACAATTAACTGCTCATAACCTCTTCCAAGGCAGGTAAAATGCCAATATTTTCACCTTCCCTTGTGGAACAGCTGGCAGAGCACTTGGAGCCTGATTTGCCTGCAGAAGGACAAAGGACAGAAGGCAAATAGCCAAGACCAGTTGCACCAAACCTTGTTCTAAATTGAAAAGAACAGAGGGTCAAAGATAGCCACCCTGAAGCAAATCTTTGCTAACCATGAGGGCATAAAAATTAGCTGAGAGAAAGATGAAAGAACTGGTGGATTTGTTTTGGAAAGCTGAATAGAATTGTGTTACTAGTGATATATTCTTCCTTTCCCTGAAGGAATATGGTGATATAAAAAACCCCTTTGTACTGGTATTTTTATTCTGAGGGAAAAAAAAAAAAAGAAAAGAAAAAAAAAAGTATTCACTGTTCATGATGATTGCACAGCCTTACTGAATACATATGGGAGTTTATTAGTGCAGATGTTTGTCTGAAAAGAAATCACGGATCAGATTGAAGTAGCTCTTCTTAAAACTATTAAGCTATTTAGCTGAGGATTGTTTAAGATGGAATGAAGGAAATGAAGCATTCTTTTTTCTCATAAAATTCAAATTTGTCTAAATGTTTTGGTTTATAATCCCTCCTCCATCTCCAGATTGTACCATCAGTCACTGCAGGATGGAATGAACAGGTGTGTTACACTACCATACTGTGAATAATACTGAATTCCAGCTGTGTTGCCCTGGATCAAGACTTCACAAAGTGCAAAATGAGTATCCTATGACTCTCACCTCAATGTGCAGTTCCATGAGCCAAGGGACTTAACAGCAGCACCAAATAAAGAAATTCTTGCCACTTCTCAGTGCTGACTGCACTGGAGTTTGCATCCCTTTACTCTTTCTTGGCAGAAGCCAAATGGATATCTAGGGAATGATAATATTTTAGTGAACACCACAGTAACACTAACCCTCCTCAATCCTTGGTTCTTTGGAGTTTGCTTTTTTAATCAAGATCAATTCAGGTGTCTGGATTATAGTTATTTTAACAAAATGAGGGGCACTTGAAAGGTAAGCACATGCAAGCAGAGGAAACAAAGGAAACTCTTAAGGTGAATGTGCGGCCAAACCACAGTACTAAAGTCAAATGTTGTAAATTTCTGTCAGATACCTTGTTTGTTTTGATAATGAATTTTGAGCAATGACTTGGGTATTTGCCTTCTCTGACAGAAAGGGAGACTGCTGCAGCATGACATAATTAATTATTCCTGGTGCATTTATGAAAGAGAAACAAGATTAGCATTTAAACTAACTCTTTTCTTTGAAGAGGAAGTGATTTTTATATTCTTGTCATTTAATCCTCTAAACATATCAGGGATAGGTCCCTATTGAAGTTCATGGTTTTAGAACTATGCAAGAATTCTGAAGAAAATTTTCATACACATTTCCAGAAATTGAATATACTGCAGGTCTGCATCTCCAGAGATAAAGATTTATTGCAACAAAGGGTTTCACTTTTCTAAACAGAGAGACTTAGACCAATTAGTGGGAAGACAGTAAAATGAGTTGAGAATAGCAATTCAGTCTCCTTACTGCATTCTTTATAGGAAGGTCCTTTTAACTAGTCCTATACTCAGTTGATCAATTTTTCTGAGTTTCAGCAAAAATCATATCCTTTGTCCAGTTCTCTAACAGTTTTTTATCCTGTCACTTCTGACATTTGTCTATTTATTCGTTCCATTGTTCTCCAAAGTCTTTTTGGTCTTACAGTTTCTTCTGCTCATTTTCTGCTGCTGCCTGCACCCTGTATGTATAGGAAAGTCACCCACTTGAGCAGTGTCAGGCACGCTCTGCAGAGGTATTACTCACCCTTGCTCTCTAGAGGGTTTTGCTAGATGCAGAGGTTAGCAGGCATAACAAGGAAAACAGGAGTTCTTCTGCCCAGCCGTGCTCTTTTAGTAGAAAAGATTAACTGTGAGCTGATCAGATAACACCCATCACAGGGAGCAACATCTACAATTGTTTTTTGAAGGGAAATTAAGTGTGTTATATACAAAACCTTACTTGTTCCGTGCACTTAGAATTGTGGCCATTCACTGAGACAGCTCTTTCTATGGTGAATTATGTTTTTCAGGAGTAGGAGGAAAATGCATCTATCTTCCGTTGGATTTAAAACCACAGTACACTCTGATTGCAGCAATTTCAAATCTAAATATATGATTTCAATGGCAGCCGTCTGTGAAAGGTTCATTTTATGAATAGTGTAATCATGTTTAACATAGGAGAAGCTTGTGCTGCTTAGTAGGCAATATTTCAAAGTAAAGAATGTTTAAACAAGAAGAAAAAGGATTGGGAAACAAGACCTGTTACAGAGCTTCTTCAGTTTGTGCAGAGCTGATGGGAAGAAGGAGCTTCATCACATAGTATGATGGTTCAGTACCTGATAAATGAGCCATAAATGTGCTCACTTTTACATCCAGCTCACACTGCTCTCAAAATCACAGCAAGATTTTCTCTTGATGGGCCTCATGGACAGCTATTTTTTTTTTCCCTTGCTCTAACTCTAGTTCCATGCACTGTGGGATTTTTCTTGCCACACATTTTGTGATAAAAATTAGAGCCAGCTGGAAGCAAGAGCAATTCTAGCACCAGAGGTCAAGCACCAAGGATGGCATTTCAAAATATCCTATTTCTCTTGTTTTGGCCATTTATAACTACTACCAGCCAAAATGGACAAAACATTGTTCTTTGCTGTGGAGTAGGTAATTTCTCATATGCAGTGCTTTGCATAGGAACATGAAACAAACCACCTCAGTGCCAGGCTTGCTATCCTTTGCCTGCTGGATCTCCACACTCCTAAGCATCATTTGCAGTAGGTTTTTTATCCACTTTGGCAGATACCAATAGTTGCCAATAGCTGTCATGACAGGATAATGCATACCAGCTGCTTTGGAAAGAACTCTTTTGATACAGACCAACATGTCTACATATGCTGGTACCTACAATGTGATATCTATACACTAATATATGGGTGTGTTCTTTGCTTTTCGTTTTCTCTGTTAGTTTGTTTTTTGTTTGTTTGTTTGGAGGGTTTTTTTTACAGTAACTGCTGATGAGAGAAGTAACTGATCAGTGCTTATGGGACAATCTTTCAGATGTTTTCAGAATGTTATGAGCAAGACAGACATTCTCCTTAAAATGACAATGCCTATAGTGATGAACATTGAATGCCATGTGTTTCTGCAGCAAAAATAACAGCCCTTGCAGCTTTTCCTAATTCACACGATGTGGAATATATATAGTCATATTGCATGTCATTTTGTCAGAACTTCAAGGGATACATCAGAACTATTTATGTACAATTTAAAAATAGGTAAGTATGTCCTAGATTCCTTCTGTTAGTAAGTCCAAGCTTATCTACTTTAAAAGGTCTACCTAAGCTTACCTACTTACCTTTTTTAAAATTTTTATTTTGCTTGTACTTTTTTTGGATTTTTTAAATTATATTTGATATTATAATTTATACATTCTTTTCTGTGGATGAAAAAGCCTATTTCTTAACTTTCCCCCAAAATCCAAGTGCAAGTGGATATAAATATTTTTAATGGAAAGTGTATAAGTATTTAACTACAATTCAAATCTAGAGCAAACAAATATGAAACAACTGAAACATACAATTTAATATCATATTCTGTTGGAGAGTACCACCCATGTAGCAGAAAGCAAAAATAGACCCAAACTAGATTTTTTAGGAGGGATGGCATATTTTCTTAGAAACAAAAGAAAAACTATTTGATATGGAATGACCTGCAAGACAATTTTTTGCCTGTAACTTCAAAAAAAGGATGATCACATTAAGCACCTTAAAATCCATTTACACTTGCTTTAAATTACCTATCAAAATTAAACTACTAGATGCTTTCAATTATTTACAACTTCTGAGCTTTAATTGAACAATCATTATAGTTCATAGCAGTGACTTTTACTGTCTCATTTTTCATATTTTGCTTCCCTTAGCAAATGCTTCAGAAGCCTGTGTTGTAAAAAATAGTATTTTCCCATTTGTTTGTTTGGTTGGTTGGTTTTTCTCACAGTGATCTCCTAGGCTGACAAGAACATTCACAGGTCTTTTAATGGCTTCAACAAAATGTATTTGGTCTGGAATTGCATCACAGTGTCATACAGGTATGGACTTTTGATCAGTACAACAATCAGCCAAATCTGAGTGAGACCAGATTAAGTGAACATGATTTCACACCATGAAAGAACACTTAAACAAAAGTCCTGATAAAATGATTCTCTAAATCTGTGTAATGTGCGAAGAAGGATGGGATGGCAGGCAGGCAGCTGTCCAAGAGGCATTCTTCCATCTGTTGCCAAAGCTACAATAGGTCACCACTCACGGAAGAGGGAGTCCAGAATCTGCACTGTCTTGTAAGGTAGGGTCTTGTAAGTCATTCCTATGCATAGAAACTAGGCTGTGGAAAATTGACTTCTGCAAGTCAAGCACAAGACCATCCAGAGCAAAGGAAAGAAGTGTGTGAAAATTAAAAGGGTTTTGTTGTGGTTGTTGGGTTGGAGGTTTTTGTTTGTTTGTTTTGGTTTTGGTTTTGGGGTTTTTTTGTTTGTTTTGGTGGGTTTTTTGGGTTTTTTTGGTTTTTTTTGTTTGTTTGTTTTTTTTTTGTTTGTTTGTTTTTTTTTTGTTTGTTTGTTTTTTTTTTGTTTGTTTGTTTTTGTTTTTTGGGGTTTTTTTAATTGGGGTTTGTTTTTGTTTTTTAATGGCCTAAGAAACACTACTCTTTCTTGAGTGGTAAAAGCCAGCCTAACAGTAGCAACTCTGCTTCCAAATTTTCAGCCTGCAGCGGGATTTCCTAGGGAATAATTGCTTACTACTAAATTTAAAAAACCCCAAACTGCTATTAAAAGTTAGAGGACTGTTTCCTTAATCTGTTTGCTCTAGATCTTTGAAAGCCCTATGATGCCTTCAGTGCTGATTGCAATTTCCCTCCATTCCTGTCACTGCAAGACTAAACAGAAGGAATACCGTTACTTGGGACTCAGTCTCTCATACTTATAAACTTTGAAAAATCATACAAACATGTTAATGCATCATAATATATTTTAACACAATTATAATTTGCAACTTAATGGCAGGGTAGAAAGTCAGGCACATCATTTAGAAACATTTACTTCTCATTTGTCAGTATTGATGTAGGTACTAATTAACCTTTTTATCATTCACTCTCGGCATACATGGTGAAGATGTTACAATTTTGTTCTACTAATTCAGTTATCTTTACAACAAACTTGGAAGTTAATATTTAGAACTCAGGATTGACACTAAAATTGCCCAGAGGTCATATATCTCTGCGTAAGGGCTTACTTGTCTGACACTCCTTAATGGGCCTCATCCATAAGATTTCAAGCAAGTATTGGATTGTATTGCTTCACCACAGCTTCCCTTTCTGATACCTTTTTGTCTAGGGAGTTTCTGTTCTATTCTTTTGTCCTTCAGAATCATGACTTTATTAAAAACTCCTAGTATGTGATATCAATTGGAAAAATGGCTCATTTATTTATCTTGCAATAATTACCTTGACGTGCAACACTATTAGAAACATATCTGACTTCATCTCCCCAGAGTCAGTGTCATCTTCAATGTTTTCATGTTGTCTGATATTTTCTTCATCTAGACATATCTGGGAAAAAAATATCCCTGTTCCGTGTCTCCAAGGGTATTTCGTGAAAAACAATATTGAATTAGGTGTCTCATCCCCAAAAGATATCTAAAAATACCTGAAATAAATACATTATGCCTGTGTTAGGAAAGACACTCATTTGAGTACATGAGTAGACCACACACTGAATGATTTGTAGAGGTTTGAGTCCAGGCAGTTCATTCTTCTCCCTCTTCTAGAGTTGTACCTCGTATAGTACCTGCTTCATGTTCATGACAAGCATGCCCATAGGACAGACCATGGGAGCTGTCCACATTCACCCTTGACTCTTCTCTGGCACGTGACTATATGCACACTGCAAGAGAGCACTGAGGACATCTAAAATTAAAGTATTTGCAGAACAGTGACAACACATTCCTCTACAGGATACTGGGGTTGCCATAGTGTGCTGGAAACAAGGACAGAATTATGAGCACGCTTTACTATCTCATTCAGTGAACATCTGGTTTAGTTTGGGGTTGGACTTTGTCAAGGATTTTTTTTTTTTCCTAGCTGTTATTTTATTCTGCTTAGGGTGGCAGAATATTTACTTTTAATGTCTTTAAAGAATTCTGCTTTGATATTGTTCTGAGGGAGTTAAATAGTACTGAAAGCCTTAGGTAAGTGTGCTTAAAATGTATCAGTGTAGGTCCACTAGGGAAAAACAACAAGTAAATTACACCAGCATGAATTTACTAATGCAGATGACGTTTGAATTTAGCGCAGAAACATTCTTGATAGGCTTGTTAAGGAATGCTTGAGAATGTGACAAGTATGTGTCTAAGGTTGACTCTTATTAGGGAACCTCCCCTGAAATTTTACACGTTGATAATCCAAAATAGTCCAGTGAAGAGGAGCTTTAAACTAAATCTTGTGGTCCATTATGTCATTTCCTACCCTTTCATATAGACTGTCTCAAACATTAGTTTTGAGAATTAATTCAAACCAGTAAAAGTTAAATTTTGAGCTTGGAGAAAGCCGAAAATGTTTTAATGAGAGGCAATCAAGCATTCTGTTATGTCCGATCATATACTCATCTGTTACCTCATTGTAAATATTTTTTTATCAAAGCTGTGGTGACCTCCTCAGATAAGATGGTGCTAAATATCTTGGGAGAAGGGTAGCAGCTCAAAACCTGTAGAATTAAATTAAGAAGCGGCCTTGATATTTAGTTTTTTGAAACAAAGCCTTAAGGAATTGAGAATCTTCATTCAGGGTTCCTCCTTCAAAGTCTCTAATTCCATCTTGCTCATTTTACCGGTCCCCAGGCCTTTCTGAAAACATCTGCTTCTCCCATCTTGATAGCTGCAGTGTTTCTAACATGGAATAATAAGCATGCTTCATTACGGGTGCACAAAGAGGATAGGCATTTGCCAGAATGAAGATGCAGATGCAGCTTTAACCCTGCAATTGCCCACTGAACCAGGAATACCAATTAAAAAAAAACCTAGATGAATCTCCTCATGAAAAATAATTAAATTACCAGGGACTAAGGACAAGAATTGGCAGAGCTAAAAAACCAGTGATTTTCTTGAATCAAACTACTTTCATTTAATCAGAAGAGGTGTCTGATAGTTGCAGTACTTTTACATAGCTGCTATTTTGTATCCAGTAGACCACAAAGAGGAAAGTTTCCTCTCATCTGAGTAAAGAACTGAAACGTGCAAAGGAAAATTATGTGTGTAAAGGACAAACAGTCTATGCTGCTGTGTGCTGGAAAAATAACAAGGGATTTCAGAATTCAGAATTCTGAATGCNTTTCTCCAGCAGATTTGGGAAGTCATGACTATGTAGGACTGTAGGACTTTTTTTCCTTGGTGGGGTTGGTTTTTTTTTTTTTTTTTTTTTTTTTTTTGAGGGTAGCTTCTTATAAAAGGTAGAATCCCAAGCATCAGCTATGCATTCTACTCCTTTCACAGATTATCATTTCACTATTTTAAGAGGAGAAGTACTATATTTAAATCAAACACTCTTCAGTTCTGAAGATTTCCATTATAAGGGGTTGGCAGAGGTGATATTGGCTGATTCAAAGGTCAGTAATAACTTCTCAAAGCTACTGACATTTTAACTGTATAAGTGTTGCCACTTTCATTTCACACATTTTTATCATACTGAGCCCCTATAGTAAAGTCAATTATTTCTTCCAATAAGTTTCCCAGTGTTGGAATTCTTCAGTCATCACACATTCCAAATTTGCCCAGAGAGTGTGTGGGCACTGGAACAGGCTCCCCAGGGATGTAGTCACAGCACCAAGCCTGTCTGAGTTCAAGAAGTGTTTGTCAGTCATCACACATTCCAAATTTGCCCAGAGAGTGTGTGGGCACTGGAACAGGCTCCCCAGGGATGTAGTCACAGCACCAAGCCTGTCTGAGTTCAAGAAGTGTTTGGACGACTCTCTCAGCCACATGATGTGACTCTTGGGATGTTCTGTGCAGGGCCAAGAGTTGGATCGATGATCCTTGAGAGTACCTTCCAATTCATCATTTTCTGTGATTCAGTGAAATATCAGGATGCATACTCCAATTTATGACAACGGCTTTGTACCTTTTTCTTTGTGGACAGGTGAGAATGCTTTTTTTCTGCTTTATCAATTACTTAAATTTTTTGTAAGCTTAGTCTGTGCCTGTCCTTATTCTCACTTTGTGCTACAAGTTTTCAAATTTCCAACTCCAAGATATTTCATGAAGATCAGAATTGATTAAGTCCAATTTCACCTGAGCATATTCCACAGGCTTTTCAGCTGTTTCTAAAACTGTTACTTTGTTTCCATTCTTGCCTTCTAGCACCTTAGCTTTTGTCCTTAACTCTCTTTCTCCTCCACGAAATCTTTTGTGTTCTGTGTGCCTCGCAACACTCCTGAGCTGAAACTGAACTTTTTTTCTTTTAGTAGGGGCAATAATCTTTATATTCCTGTGCCTGTTTTCATGAGACTTATTGGAACTTAATAGCTGTGAGCTCTCTACTTCTGTGTTAAATGTGGTAGAAATTGGACAAATCCTTCAAAGTTATTAGCGAAAGTATTAGCAGATCACATAATCTATACCTCACAGAAATAAAATGGGTTCTTTATGAGCATAATTATGATTAGGACACAAAGAAAAATAATTTTCAGAATTTTATTTTACTAAAGAGAAATCAAATTGGTAATTAATGAAACTAAAAATATCTTTGTGAGTGACATATTTTCTTGTGCTCTGGAAGGTTGATTTGTTTTTTGTGTGATGTACATTCAACCCTCAGCTTCTAAGGGCTTTCTGTACAACAGCGTTATTTTTCTGCATATCATCCACTACCCCCAACTTGGATTTAGGTTTGTATTTCCTGAGGTGGCTTTCTTTTCCATCAGACCATTAATACAGATGGTAAACAGTAACAGTCCTGGTATCAACATCTGACGAATACCAGCCATAATGATCTTACAACATTTTGAGATCACTAGTTGAGCCAATTTTCCTCATAGCTCCACTATCCACTTAGTATTTTACAAATCTATACATGGTGATTGGTGTATAGTTCTGGTAACTAAGTTTATTTAGCCAGGATACAAGTATTAGTATTGAAATCTATGGTTTTGCTGAGCTGTGAGACAAAGCTGCTGCTGCAATTGTGTGGCTATATCACAGACTATTTTTCCCTGTAGTGAGTTGAGCCACTTTATATGGTATCTTTTCCAATCCAAGTGTGAGAATATTCTTTTAGGCTCATGGATGGAGTCGATGAATTGTTACAGGTCTATGAGACCCATGGTGACTGGCCTGTGCTCCCACTGCAAAATTAGCAGGCAATAAGCATAAATGAGTTTTGTCCTGATGGGAAAGACCACGTGGGATTCATCAGACCTTTAAAGGAATCTGTTTCTCCCTGAGGGTATGAAGTGGTAAGCAAAATTCTCTGTGACAAAGCTGGCAGAATCTTTTTTTGAAGTAGAATGATTTCCTCTGTGTTTCTTGTGACTAGAGTTTGAATAATGACATGACGCTGCTAGTGGAGAGCCACAGAATATTAGCAAATACCTCATCTCTCATGAACTCTAGACATTACCTTGAACACTGCCAAAATGTTTTCCTGGAGAGATGGACAAAATTATTTTTTTTAAGCATCCTATCGTAGAACAAGTATAGGTAACACCTAACAGTTCCAACTGAAATACCTGTTGATAGAACAAGTCCTTTAAAAACCACTTGTATTAAAATGAAACACAAGAAATTGAAGCAAGGTTTCTCATCTCTATTTTTTTTCTATACAGCATTTTTGCTGTCTAAATAAAGTTGCATTGCAACTGATGCATTTTCCTAGATCCAACCCCTGCAGGAGAGGACCGAGCATTTGGAACATGTCATTTAATGTAAATATGATAATTATTATATTTTTCTGGTATTCTTTGAGAAAGTGCATAATAATTTAGGAGAAAAAAAAAAAAAAAGAGAAGAAAATGTAGGAGATAGGTGGATATTCAGTAAGGCGAACTCACCTTATACCTTCAATAAATGCCAGAAGTGTATACATATATATTTTTGTAAATGGGCATGAAATTCAATTTCCTTTAGGTGTGAACAGTTTGAACTCTTCTTACAAAATTAGCTTATTAGCTGTAGGGGTGATGTTGAGAGAGGCAAAGAAAGAAGACTCATTCTGTCTTTGAAAAAAATAAATTCTAATGAATAAAATTTAAAAAAACCCAAAACACATAACTATACTTTAGTCAAAGAATAAAGTCACCACTGGATAAGAGAAGCGGTTATGCTCTTTTTTTGTATAAACAAGGGAAACAGACAGCAAACCAAAACCAATTGAATAAAAACATTTTGGGGAAAATGAAAATCTTTAAGGTTTTCTTTATTTCTCCATGGAAATAAATAATCTCTATAGAGCCCTGCTTGAGTATGTTGCAAAATTTCTTCCCACAGAAAGAATAAAAAATATCAGAAAAAAATTAGTTCCTATTGGACTGTCTAGGATTTTGAAATATAGATGCCCTGTGTAAGAACTGCATTTGCAGATGACATATATGAATACTGATGCCAGGGCTTATTCATTATTTTGACTGAGATGCCTAGCATGATGCAAATTACTTCTTTATAATCTTTCAGAATCTGTTGACATTGAAGGTTTTATTGGAACTCAGCAAACATCTGCTGATAGAATTGCTTCTTACAGTCTTGAATACATCATGCCTGATCACAGAAACTTAGTCAGCCCAGTTTTCAGGACATATCAGCTGGTCTCCACAAACCCTCTCATCTCTAAGGAGGTTTCAGGATATGGACATGTACTTTGTGTCTTTGACACTTTTCTTCATGCTTCTTTAAAGATGCCACAGTGGCATTTACTGTACAGGGATTCTGACATCATGACCCCATATAAAGCTACTTTTCAGCAAATTGCTTCCTTTATTTGTACCCTCAAAAAATAATTTTATTTCCAAGAGAAAACAAGGTAGGTTTTGTTTTCAATTCTTTAGTATACCTTGTATCCATTTTCCAAAATTTTGGGTCATGAACTTCACCAGAACAGTGGTTCTGCCTTCCTCAGTGTCCTGCCTTTACCTCTAGATTTCCATCTGATACTTCATTAGAAGGTGAAAAGTCACTCTCTCTTTACCTGTTCAGTTAAAGTTCTGTGGATGAAACACTTTTTTTTTTTTTTTCAATCTTTCCAGAAAAGTACCCAGACCTCTAAAGTGTGAGATTTTATTCTTAATTCTTGAAGTCAGGACCCCAGGAACAACTTCTGTCTTTACTTCTCTTCAAGGGAGGAATAACTTTATGTTGCTTATTCTCTCTCACTCTATATTTCTAGGTGCTTTTCATTCTTTACAGACACTGACTGCCAATAGTTTATAGATTGTATGGAATCTATATGGAAACCTGCTATGACCTTTAAGACAAAGGGATAGAGGAGAAGAGTAGGAAAATACCATCTCCTCTGTCAGTTCCAGTGATTCCATCTGAACTACATCTGAATGGTAGAACTGATGCTTTAGGAAGTTCCTTAGAACCATCCTTCTTTAATTCCACATTTCAGGTCCATTTGTAGCTTCAAGAGATCAAATATATTTTATTTCAATCCTAACCAAAATACCACCTTTTTCTGGATGATCTAAATAACATAATGAAGCACTTTTAATGTCCTACAAAAACAGAGGCACTTTTGCCAGCATTTAGGAAATGATTGGGAAATGCCTTCCACTTATTTCTGACCACCTTCAGAAAAGTAACTTGATTTGCCACTCAGTATCTGAATGAAGGACTCCTGGTTTATGATATCGTACAGTTTAGTATGGGTACTTACCAACCAAATGAAGGGTCTCGTAGAGAAGGAAGGGAACCCCCAGCAAGTTTCAAAATCTCTATTTCACACCCAGTTAAGATGACCACTGGGGACCACTTGAGTAACTGTCAGAGTTGAAAGAGCAACTGCTTCTTCTTCTTCTTCTTCTGACAGTTTGGACACTGAAAGATTGAGACACAGCCTGACAGAACAAAGTGTGTAGAAGATGAGATGAAACTGTCATAAAACCAATCAAGTCCAGCATCAGAATGAACCAAAGCCTCCCTTCCTGCCAACATAAAAATCATGCTGCGTTTTCAAACCATTTTTAAATTATGTCCTTAGATAACGAGGTGCTTTATCTAGATCCACAGTTCTTACTATTCACTCTGATGCTTCCCTTCTGTGAGGATCAAGTTACATCTCACTGTCTGGTTCACTATTCGAAAAGGTATTAAAAAAAGCCAGAACTAAAGCATGTCTGAAAAGTATTGGATGTAGTTTTCTTGTAAAGCTGAGTGTCAGGAAGCACTGTCCTATGTTTCTGCTAGTAAGGATTTATATTGTAGATTCAGCTTCTATCTTCTTTTCTGTGCTAAACACTAATCAAACTATGTGCTAATTTATCTATTGGGTGGATACTTTAAGCACAAATAACTTCTCATTTTCTTTAACCAGTCAACATTGGAAAAATATTTCATAAAATTATAGAATCATAAAATATGCTGAGATGGAAGGGACTCATCACGATCACTGAATCCAGTAACTACATTTGTAATTTTGGGATTTTTTTCCCCTCAAAAATATTTTTTTGCTTGCATATGTAAAAATAAAATAATAAATATTCTTTGTAGTACTTTTGGTAATGTATACCACATATAATTTGATGTACTAATGTGTATATTGTAAGCTATTATCTATAGTGAATGGAAAATATGAATTGGAATTATATATTTTTTTGACTGTGTAACTTCTAGTAATCTTCCTCAGATCAAGCTAGACAGAAAGAAAGAGCAAAATTTAATGTATACTTTCCATATTTGAAAGAGATCTTATCACTCTCTACAAGTACCTGAAACAAGAGTGTATGTAATGAGGTGAGTGTCAGTTTCTTCCAAAAAACAAGAAATAGGACAAGAGGAAACAGATTCTAACTGTACTAGTGGAGGCTTAGGTTGAATACTAGGAAAAAATTAACCAAAAATGTTAATCTTTAGATAGACTGTCCAGGGAAGTGTTTGAGTCACCAGCTGTGAAGGTATTTAAAAGACAAGACTGTATATGTAGTGGTTAGGGATATGGCTTAGTGGTAGATTTGGCAGTGCTGGGTTAACATTAGACTTGGTGCTTGTAGAAGTCTTTACCAACCTAAATGATTCTATGAGTCTGTGGTTGAAAGGTTTGACACGTGAAAGATTCCTTTGATACTAAAAGTTACCACCTCATTAGCAAAATAATTGTCATGCAGATAATTCTCATACAAATCCTTAGAGAGATCACCTTTCTAAAAAGTCTGTCAATTTTCATTTTGAAACAATTTCCTTTTTTTGTATCTCTGACAGAAACTTGATTAGTGGCCTCAAGATGACAAAGCTACACATATGTTCTGAATTGGAAGAAAAAAGTGCTTTTTCTTTTTATCTCTTTAGTGACATTCATTAGTGTAAGCAGCTTTTTGTGTCCTTTGTAAAGTTAATGGATTACTGCACAGGAAATCCTTTACTTTGTTAAAATCCACTTCTCAGCACTATTTGTGAGGGAAAGACTGAACACAGTACAGACTTTAAATGAAGGTCAGCATTAGATGTTAGATATAAAACAGAGAACAAAAAGATGCGGAAGAAAAGATAAACTATACAAAAGAGTGAGATGCATTAGGAAGTTAAACCGCTGGAGGGAAGGAAAAAATAAGCAGGTTTTTTAACTTGTAAGAAAAGAAAATTAAGAATATTGTCAGCAAGTTCTAAGGAAAATGTTTATTTCATCAGCGCTGCATAAATAATTATATGATCTTCCTCTAGTCCTCATAAATTTTGCTAATACGATATATCCACTGAAATAGGGAAAGTACTGGACAAAAGTGGAATAGTGGTGTGGATTTTCACATCTCTGCCAAGGACACACTAGAGATACAGCAAATTATTTACCTCTTATGCCTAAAATTAATATAAAAGAATTATCTGAAATAAGAACATGAGAATTCTATATTTCGTGTTCTTCCATTTTTCTTATTTCATTGGATAGAGAACTTTTATAATGGGGCCTGTTACTGCTGTTGTTGTTCCTGACCTTCCTTGTAGTTCACCAGGATTTTCTTGGAGTTCTTTCTTCATCCCCAGTAATTTCTTCAATTTCCTACATTTTGAATCTACCAGATCTGAAAGATATCTGTATGGGTACTGTAGGTATGTGCACAGAATAGAACCTCTGCTTCTTAGAAGGAGCCTCATGGTTGATTTATTAAATGTCACAAATTGTACAGAAGGAACAAAGGCAGCCACAGGTTACTTACAGATGTATGTATTTTTAAAAATCTTTTAAAATTAGATTTTATTTAATATATGATATTCAATGTATAACAAAAACATAGGATGATACAGTGGCTGATACTTAATCAATGAAAAAGGAGAACAGAAGAAAAAACTACAGAGAGAAACAAAGTCATAGCAACATAATGTACATGGAGATACCTACATAATTACAAGGATTTCAAAATTAGCAGTGTTCAAAACAATAGTCAGCCAGACACATCATCTGAGTTGTGGCTACTACTCTGTTATCTAGTATTTGAACATTTTGAGATGAAAATGAGAAAATAGTGACACTCTGTCACTAGAATTAGTCTGACAGAATATAAAATATCAAAACTGGAGGCTCAATAGAAAGTTTCAAGGAAGAACAATGGGCTGTACAATGTCCTGGTTAACAATTAGAATGAACCACTTGGCTGAAATTGGGAAAAATTAAACTATTCTTATTTTCTAGGAAAGATAATGGATTTTCTTGTTTCCCTTAGGAATAAGATGTCAATTTTTCCTGTTGGAGATTGAAATGCAAACCCTAGGCACTCCTAGAACTTAAAGGGAAAAGTCATTTTCCTTCTTTTATTATTTTTTCCCACCTCTTTTGTACAGTTCTCATTATTTAAATAAACCATATAGAGAAGATAAAGTAGCAGCTATGTTTTATTAAAAAAATAAATCATGACAGAAAAGTACTGGCCACAGAAAAATTTATTCAAGCTTTATCACACAGCTGAATTTTACTGAAGTTTTATATAGTTAACTTACAGAAGTGAAGGTAGATTTGTTGAAGTTTGTCTCTACTTTTACCTCTTCAGCACACAAACCACAATGAATGCTAATATTTAAGAAACTGAAAGCTAACAGTGCAGAGTCCAAAATAAAGATCATTTATCCACTCGGGTTTTCTTCTACCACTTGGACTTTCACTTAATTAAGTTTTAGAAAACTCTGCATGATTTCAGTCTCAGGGTATGTTTATCTTGTAATCATGCACCTTTGAGATAATGCTTTCATTTGCTCTGTTTTTTGTACTGCTGGATTTTAAATCACAGTTTTTCCTTCTCAGCAGCAGTAATGAATCTTGTATACTAATCACAGCCTATAAATTACTGAGTCCTAATTCCTCTGAAATAGATTGAAATAATGTTCTCTGATTCCATGTAGTGGTTGTGGTTGAAAAGGATCTGAACATCATCCAGTGTAAAGCCCCTGCTAAAGGAGGTTCACCCAGAACAGGTTGCACAGGATCACATCTTGGCAGGTTTTGAGTATCTCCAGAGAAGACTCCACATCCTCTTTGTGAAACCTGTTCCAATGCTCTGTCACCTCACAGTAAAGAAGTTTTTCATCACATTCAGATGGAACTTCCTGTGTTTCCCTTTGTGCCCATTGCCCCTTGTCCTGTCACTGGACACCACAGAAATGAGTCTCGCCCCATCCTCTTGACACCTGCCTTAAGATACATCTAAATGTTGTTAAAAGCATCTCTCAATCTTCTCTTTTTGAGACTAGAATGTATTTGCAATCAGGGATAAAATCATGTATCAGATGTTGGTGAACTTTTAAGTATTTGGTATTCCATAGATTATCAGCTTTTACATTATTCCACTATTCCAATCTCAGAGGTCTGAAAACTGGACTGAGCAGTTCACAATGAGTTGGAGAGGTGCAACATCCAAGAGCAGTGCATGTTTTATCTAATCACTCAGAATATACTTCTTTCAGATTGCAAATTTGTGTATCTGGTAACAGAATCTGCAGATAACGAAGTGGTTCTGGCCTGAAAAATGTAATTTAAAAATCAAATCTGAACTTGACTTTCCCACTGAATGGTTTTGAGTCTCTGGTATCCTCCAGAGTCTTTAAGGTTGAGGTACCCTGGAAGATCATGACACATTTTCAAAATAGGCCTTTTCTATATTTTCCTGCTTGCAGTAACACCTGCCCATCACTGAGCCCAACCCTGTTGATGCCATACAGAACTCTGTGTGACTCATACTGTTATATCCCAGAATGCCACAGCAGGCAAAAAGAGGCAATTTTGACTGGGAAGCAACTTAAAACAATGTCTCAGTACTGAGCTGTGGACCTCTTTGCGTGAGGGATTATCAGCCCCCATATGTTGGAGTTGTTTCATTGGGTTACAAAGACTTGACCCAACTAAATAGAAAGCAGAACAGGCTACCTCTCCCTTGCACTGTAAAAGTTCAAGTGCATACATTCATAAGCTCCATCAATTGTCTCTTTGGAGTTTGATAGTTTTTGTTTGGATACTAGTAACAAAAAAAAGCTCACACAGTCTGGGAAATGCTTTTCAAGCAGAGAATACAAGTTCTGCCTGTGTTTTCTGATTGTTTGTGTATATGTTCAAGGTACATTTTCCTGTCCAAAACCAGCACTGCTAGCTGAGATCTCTCTTATTGAAGGGGCCATGGGGATCATGGGGGCAGGGAGGAGGAAGTCGTGCAGAGCAAGAGCTGTGAGAGGTGACTGCTGAAACATAAAATGATGTCAGGCATATGCATGTGTACAAACTGGCCATCTAGATATCATGTATGCTGCTCATTCATGTGTTCATGGTGGCAAGGCAGTAGCGGTTCAGGTTGCTCGGGTTTCAGGTTTCCCTAATAATAGAAGCTGAAGACAGGTTTCCCATTAACAAGAAAAGAGCTCATTTCTGTCAAGTGTAAGCTGACAGCAGGAGATGCAGAGGTTTTTAATGCAATCACTGCATGGTCAAAACATGTTTCTGCCATCCTGTGGGCTTAAGAGCAGAATAATACAAGACTGTAGCATAAACAGGTCCTGTGAAGATGTCAGACTGGAGACTATCTCACCAGATGAGTATCCACATGGGGTTTTTTTCTACCTTCCAACTACAAGGTTTTTGGATTGCTGCTCAGGGTCTTGAAAATAAAGCGCTTGTACCTCCGCAGAAGACAGGGCAAGTGCACCCAGGAGGAGGCTGTCAAAAGGTAATATAGATGCAAGACTATTCCATTTTATTTCCCATGTCTCTCCATCCTACTTTCAGTCCAGAGTTATAGTCTTGATGTTCAAAAGAGGAAAAGAAAAACAAAGTTGCAGAGCAATGCTTCACCACTACCCGCAAAATAAGTTTTGTTTCTCTAGATCTTCACATCCTAACCCTAACTTGCTGACTCAGGTTCCTGGCTTGACCTCAAAGCTGCCCCATTGGGATGGGCATTCCTGGTGACGTAGACTCTTGCATAAACCTAACTATTATGAGCAGACTGGTTCTGCCCACCCTGTTCATGTACTATGAGATGGCTGCAGATCACCCAATGAGGAATTGGTCCTATATCAACTCTATTCCTGTACAAATTGTGCTTCTGCTCCCTACAGTAATGGGTCTACAGTGGACAGTCCTTGTGTAAAGTATAACATTTGCCCACATTCATCCTAATGTAATATCCACACAACATTTGAGCCAGTAGAACACATAGGCAGAGGAAAAGAACCAGTCAGAAAAATAACGATTAAAATGTGAGCAGAAGTGAAGACCTTTATGTCAGACAAATATGACTGCAAGAATATTCATTGTCTTGAGACTTCAGGAACTCTCTACCTACTGCTGTAACTACTTTCTCTCTCAATCCACTTGCCTCTGCTTGGATCAATACTACTCCCTGAGGACAATGTAGTGAATTGACTAACTTTGTTAATGCCAGTCTTATTTTGTCAGCAGATTTCTCATTGGCTTAGAGAACGCACAGAGCAGTAGTCCATGTGTGTGCTATTTCAATTATATTGAATTACATTGGATACACTCTGGGGATAGTTACAAAATAAAAGGCTTAAGAAAGGCTATTTTGTCTAAAGTGTCACCGAAGGTAGACCCATGTTGTCAAGCAAATATCATGCAGGTTTTTTCATAAAATTCAATGTAGCATTCACACACTGGAAACATCAGGGATGCGGATACTATTAAATTATGCCATATATCTCTAAAAAGTGTGAACAAATAATCTTCCATTAAATGCTAAAAATAGGGAAATCATAAAAGCTATATCAGATTCTCTCCAAAATAAATAAATTTTCACAAAAACAAAAGAGAACTTCAAACAACATCAAAATCCCATCACTACAATGTGAATAGTAATTATTAATATTATTATTGTAATTAATCAAATCCAAAATGTCTGTGTAAATTAATAATTTTCGTTATTGCATTTATATTATTTATTAAGAAAAATTAATAAAAAAGTAAATTTACTAAGAAATTAAACACTCAGAGTCCATTTATAGAAAATATCAAGTTAGCTTCTTCACCAGTAATGTCATGGACTGATTATAACACTAGAAAATAAAGAGAAACTCAATTTTATGTCTTGTCGAAGGTTTAGCATTTTTCATTCTCTTTAATTTGCAAGTTTATTGGGCAAATAGATTGAGAAGGAATATTTTTCTGGACTAAAGTGGCACATCCTAATGGCTCATTGATTCAGCAGTAGGAACTTATTTTTTTATTAAACAGTTTTCTATATACAAATCTTCCTAACTTTTGGAGATGTCATAATTTCTAAAAGTTCACAGTACTTTTCTTTTTAGACATAGGCCAGATGACTTGCTCAATGCAATCCAAGAAGTGTGCAGAAAAGACTTGCAACCTTTTAATAACTACATAATTTCTTTTAAATGGTGTAAATTATTTTATTTAATGTGTTGATGTAGACCCACTTAAATCAGTAAGATTGTGTGTTACATCTACCTTTGGAGTTCCTAATCTCTTTAGCCATTGTGAAGTCTAACTGATAATAGTTCTTCTAAGTAATGTAGAATTAAAATTTTTAAGGATTCTTCCTAGTTTTGCATATGCTCCACTGCAGATATTATTTGACCTCATTTCTTTTAAATGTAATGATAGCAACAAAATACATAAAAAACATCATGGAACATTATGGCAGGTTCTTTTATTCTTTTTCTCTACGTGGTAGTTTCTTTTTTTTTTTTTTTCTTTTTTTTTTTTTAATGGGTAAATATCAAGCATTTTATTGCAAATGTTTGAGTATAATATATAGAACATATGAATATATATGTTGGACAGTGGGGCAGTGTTTTCCTGGTATCTATCTACTATTGCTTTAAATTTTAAGTTGTTTGTGAAGCACCAAATTATGCACACAAACAAATGCACAGAAGTAGTTCAACCTTTGAGTGAAACAACTCAGTTTTATTCCAAACAGAGAGAGAAATAAGAATGTAAGATGTGATGTCCTACATAACACTGAGCTGCAGCTAAACTGTTACAAGGATAAGATCATCAGATCCTATCATCAAAAAGACAGAAATTCAGACTCTTTTTCTGGAGGAAGAGACTCCACTTAATCAGGATGCATATTAGTATAAAAGCCATTTAACTGAGAGAATTTGAGAGGAACAGATTTAAACCTAATAGTAATAATGACATTAATGGTGATTTAATGTCAGACATGTTATTGCTTGGTAGATTGGGGTACAATAGTGAACATCACACTTTTTGACAGTCTTATGTTTGTTCTCACCTTCTTGCCAATTTATTAGCTCTGAAGCCTTCCTTTGAAACCACATACTATTGGTAAGGCTTATATTCCAGCAGGTGAGCTTGCAACCAGAAAACCAGCTGTTATCAGTATGTGTAGTCAGGCCAAAGTCAGCTGTATGAAATTGTTAAAAAAGACAAATCATACAATACATTAAAGCAACACTTATTTGCTATTTCCTAAACATTTCCAAACTTTAAAATATCTTAACTTTTTTTTCTGAAAATATTAACTATGTTTTCCATTTACCAACACTGCTAGTAGAATTTGTCAGGGCATTGGTAAATGCACATGTCACTGACATGCACTATTAATAACAGAAATATTCTTGGCACTGAGCAGGCTTTAGTCCGTGCTGGCTGCTGAACATATTTCATCACACTTTTATTTTACAGCTGCCTTCTTCAGCTGTCTCCACAGGCAAGGAAGCTATGCCTCTGTTCAAGTGCATACCCTTGCCTACTCTGCCAGGATGTTTATGCCCTGAGACTGTCCAGCTGACCAGCTATCCAAGCCTTGAGACTGAGCACAGCCCCAGGTACAGCCTGTATATACCTCCCAGGTCTTGCAGGGCGCTGTGCACAGAAACACCTCCAATGGGTTTGCTAACTCAAAAAAAGTGCCCTCCTGTACTGTCACCACCAGTACACACACTGTAGAGGTGTAGCTCTGCAGATGGATCACAGTTATTAGGCAGGAGACTCCAGAGCCCATTCTATTAATATGTATCATTGGAGTCAAACTGGCTTCTCAGCAAGTCATTGTACAACTTTCTTACTACTAGTAAAAGAGAATTGCAGTTGAAGAGTGTAAGAGGGGATTACAGACCTCTCCAATTCAGAAATTTCTAGGGAATGAAAATGTTTCAAAATGGATGCAATAATTAACATCAATGTGGAATGATTCTAAGGTATTCATTAAAATTGCCTGATTCTGATTCACTTTAAACTTGCTTACCAGCAACAGCCATGAAAAGGGCATGAATGAGGGGGTTTTTTTATATAGCTTTGTTGGTTGACTGAATTCTTGGATGTTAGATTATTTAAATCTGATACCATTATATTCCAAAGTATTATTATTTTTCTTTAATTATATTACATGTGTATTTAATATTTTATTGTTACAATCTCTACTTTTTATTAGTTGAGAAGTATCAAGCCACAGTAGTGTCTGCCTTTCCCAAACAGGCTACAGGTGGTTGCAAAAAAGGAAAATGATTGAATGGCTGAACAATTATTATATGTACGCAATATAAAATATTCCATCCCATTTCAGGAAATGTTGCTCTTTACCTTTTTGTTGGGCTGATTTTTTGTGATCCTGCTATAGTTAGTTTCTCAATAAAAAGAAGACATAAGAGGAAGATGAGGTAAGAAAATTAAAGAACTTTAAAAATGCCAGAAACTGAAAGATAACCCAGTTCTCATAGAAAGAGGTAATTAACATGTCAGCTGCAGTATTTGTGATGTGGAATCTAAAGTATTCTTTAAAGGTTACAAGTACATATTTGTCTTTAGCACTTACTATAATGATTATTTGATCCTGCCATTAATATAGGTACTCTTACAGCAAAATACACTGGAAGAGAGATATCTGCTTTTGAGGTAATTTGCATGGGAAATATGTTTTATACAAATATTACTAGCTGAACAATTTCTTTTACAAGTATATTTAAGGGCTGTGATATGGATCTTAATGAAGGGAAGTTATTGTGTCTCATTATTCATCCGTAATCTGGGTATAATGATATTTAACTCTTTAGTAATATGTACACAGACCTACTAAAAAGAAGGTCATTATTCATCTGAGTAAAAGTAGTTCTCATAAAGGGATGCAAGACAGTTATTTTTTATCAGATAACTCTGTTCTCACAGGGAAAAAGTATTTTAAAAATGTTGAATAAAATGACCAATTCTGATTTTATTATTTTTATTTTCTTTTTATACCAGTCTATTTCCATATCATGGGGGTGTTTTATGTTCTTCTAGTTGCACACATGTTTATGTTCTCTGAAATTTTTAACATCTTTAAGATGATTGGGTTCAAAGCAATCATCCTTAACTTGTGCTAATAAAATATTCAGGAAATGCTAAGAAATTTTTGAAAGTTAATGTGTTTTCCAATATTTGACGATGAATATTGTCTGAAAATGCAGTGCCTGCCATGAATTAAGTGTTGTTATTCTTCTTTCATTTACGGGTGTCAGGATTGTGCTGAGACTCCATTGTTGCCAGGTGTATTTGGTATGCACACAGCTCCACTGAAGTGTCTGCAGCTGATGTGTGGAAAACACAGAGCTATGTGACTACAGGGCATACTGAGAGAGAGGATGTGGGATCACATTGTCACATCAAACACCCTAGGACTGTTTCATCATGGATTACACATTCTATAGTCATATACACTTGTGGAAAGGGTGAGTAAAACTCCGTCATTTGACAATGAGCACACGAATTCATACACTATGGAGACTAGAACACTGAAATTTAAAACTTTTTCTGGTCTGTGAAGGACTACTAGAAAAAACCCTGCCTGGAATGCAACAGAACAAGTTTTATACATCCTATAAGCCCCATGAAATGTTCTGGCATCTTACACTATACCTAAAAATTCATCTTGCACAATATTTATGATAGGAAAAGTTGTTTGGATTTTGGCTTGAGACAGCAGGCTTATTTATGGAAATGATTCTTCAAAAATGGACAAGATCTATATGCACTTTTTCACATATGCAACTTGAATTACGAGCAATATTCTACTAATTTCATTATTACAATTAGAATGTTAATCTAACATTTAATGACTTCAAGGGTTTAACTCAGGTGCTGGCCATATTGTCAGCATTTAAAAACAGTAAATACCTAGCTGTTTATCCATCTGAGGTTTGCCAAATCTTGAGTAACAAAGTAAAATACATATTTTTAAGTAGTTTGCATAACCTCAAAACCCTGTTGCTATTTTTGTTTTCTTTCACACAAATGACAAAAGTATATGCAATTTTGTGAATTGTTCAGGGTTGTTTGCCTTAATCGATCAATTAAGTATTTTTACAACAGGATTGAAAAGGCAGTGAGTAAGCAACACAGTGCAACAGACATTATTCAATTAATATTGTATTTTGATGGGTGTGGAAATAAATGGCATAAGTAGAAATTGAGAAGAAAATGATCTAGAAAGCTTGAGCAGGAAGAAACAATTAAGCAAAAGACAGCAATGTAGATACCTATTTACTCTGTTGATACATTGGCTAGAGAAACAAAACTATCTAATATACATAATGAGAGATTTTAATGGATGAAATCAATTGTACTTCTTCATAGATGTAAACATGAGAAATATCAGATGATTTTAGAGTTCCCTAACTCAAGAATACTTATACAGAAATTAAGGAGAAGGGCAACAAAAATGACACAAAGGTGGGAGGGAAAGATATATGACTACCTGAAATTTGCATGTATTAATAAAATAAAAAAAAATACAAAACCACACAAACCAAAGCCTGAGAGCTAGGGATGGCAAACAACTAGGGGTATAGCTCCTGTAGTTTCACTGAAGGACTGTTGAAGGCTGTTTGACATGCGGAAAGGTCAATGGGGTTATACTTTGAATGTGTAAAGTGCTATAAAAAGGAAGAGTACTTTGGAAGACCATGCAAAATGTCTCAGACAGGTCTCCAGGAACAAGCAGACATTTTTATTTTAAATTGTCTCTCCCTGTCTGTAACAATGGCACAATAAATACCAAACCTTCATCTCACGGGGATATTGGGAAAATGTTTCATACCTGTGAAGCACTTAAATATGTAGCAATGATTAGTTTTATACAAAACCCCAGTTGTAAATAAATATTTCTGAGCTTATAAAGAGGTTGAAAGCTGTGCAATAAAATACAGTATAGATCAACAAAATGCTCAAGACCAAAACAAAATATTGAACAGCTGTTTGCTAACTAATGATTATCCTGCCAGTGCACAGAACTAAACACAGGGGAAAAGACCATTGCAATCATATAATTAAGACTGAATCAAGATGCAAATCTAATAAGCCTCTGAATTAAGAATATATAGGAGTTTAAATCTTGCATTTCTTTCCCCCAGGTGGTGAATTCTTCCAGCACGAAGAATTTGTGTACCATTTCCAAAAACCTCACTGAGAAAACAGTTTTCTCAATTTTCTTTTCGTAACATTACATTGATGCTTAACAGGATACTAGCAATGCTATAGTCTTTGGCTCCATGCAGAAGATTGCTACTTGGCCTAATAAGGAACATGATAACAAGTGTTAAGCTTTTATGGAGACCAGAAAAATAGCAGTATGAAAAGCAATGCTTTCCTGGCAGGTTTCACAGAATACGATCAGAAGAAGAGCAGGGTTTGGAGTAGGGCACTTTCTGGACAGAACTATATTCTGCTAGATACAAATGCTTCTTCCCTATCTCTTCAGGTATGATCCCATTTTTTCCTAGGGGCTGGGAAAGGCTGCTAGAAACCCATATGTAAGGGGTACATGTACTTGCCTTGGCTTCTCCAACCAGCCAAGCAGGGCTGCGGCCAAACCCAGGGCCCAGTGTCTGAGCCACAGGAACGGCCACTGGCTAGAGCAGTAAGACCCTAAGAAAGCCCGACCAACTTAACTCACTCCTGTAGCTGCTGAAGAATAGCCAGTGCTGGATATTTAGAAATGGTACAACAAACGAGCTTATTAAGGTTACCTTTCTTATTTTCTGTGTTTCTGTCAGTCAGGTCCTCAGGAATTCCCTAGGCTAGAGAAAGCATTTCTTACAGAGCGATAATGTCCCCATGAAACACTCCTGTCCTTCCTTGCCCTTCAAACCCATACCCATATCAAATCTAATTTGTATTTCTCTGCTTCTTTCCTCTCTAATACTGCATTTGTTCTGCTTTATCCTCCTAAGTTATCATCAGCAACACAGGAAAGATGGATGCCTGCTCTCAGATAAGCATCCTGGAAGCACCATAAACTGTAGCATCAGCTCAAAATTACATTAAATATAAATAAACCTAGTCTCTCAGTTTAAGTGGGCCCAAGACTGAGAAAAGATTTAAGTTCATAATTTCAAAAGTCCATTTTTTATGTTTACTGAGGTTATGATTTCTAATGCAAACAGATGTTAAAAGAGTTTTCCCGGTCAAAAAATTCAAAAAACTTAGTAAAAAAAAAAATTCTTCTGATTTCCTTTAGTATTGTTCTCTGAAATAACTAAACAGTTCACACTAATATTAAAGTAAAAAAAAATCAGCATGTCAGATGTACTCCCAAAAATTAAGAATTAGCTAGGCTTTTTACAAAATGTCTTTCAGCCTTTCTGACATGGTGATGAGGAGCAACAAATCTTGAGGTGAAAGATGCACTCTGAGGAAGAAGAGTCCTTGAGAGGAGTCTTTGATGAAGGTTGCAGCATGCTTTGGACATTTTCATCACATCAACCCTAGCGTTTATGCATGTCTTTTGTATGGAAAATTCAGTTTAAATGGCCTAAAGTGTCAGTCAAATGCATGAAGTTTTTCTAAATTTCCAGGTCTATTTACAATGCAAGGCAAATTAAATGTAAGATGAGCTATTCTGGGATGATCAGGANCTATTCTCTTTAAAAGTGAATAAACTTCCCACTTCAAAGTGGGAAGAAAACTAAAAAAAAAAAAAAAAAAAATTAAAAAAAAAATCTTTCAGGTCTAATTAAAAGAATAAACCTTTAATTAATGATAGAAAATTGATGAGGATTTATCCTGTGTTACTGTAAATACATATTTTTCTCTGGAAGACACTTGAATTTCTAAGAAAGCAACAAGAAGACAGTGCTCATTCAAGATTTACTTCTGTTCCGTACCCAGCACAAATCAGATGTCACCTTTTTGCCTCTTAGGAATGTCACAATTAGCAGACATATGAACAGTGACAGGCCACCCTACAAAGATGAAAGAAAAAAATATAACTTGCATAATATCTTTTCTGGAGACTGTGTAGATATTTAGTAATCTAAACAATCAAGTGATATAGAGCAGAAATGACTAAATCAAAGTTCTCCTGACTTTGAAAAGAATTTATAGTTTATAGTTTGAATTGTATAATTGGGTATTGTTGGAACCTTGAAAGTAAAGTTTTTATCTTCTTATTGAAAACTCTAGGGAAAATGCATTATTGAAAGGAACCAATGATTTCTATGACCTAATTAAAAATCATAAATATTAAAGAAATGGAACTGACAAGTTTTTATAAAAGAACTGAACAAATAGCAAAAATAATGTAACAGTACAAAGAATTGCTGTTGAACTAATCTCACATTAAAAACCTGTCAGGAGCATGATAGCTGGCCCAGATTTGCATAAACTATTTTAACATGCAAATAGATTTGGTATATGCTATTTTCAATGGAAGACTCAACATTTTTCTGTTTCTTAAAACTTCTTTATTTTTACAGAAAGCACTTTACTTCTGTCTCCCACTTCTTCAATGTTATGCTTTATCTGATTTCCCAGGAATCTTCTCTGGTGCTTTACTCCAAATTAAAAGAAAACCAAACAGCCAACCAACCAAAAGTGTTATTTTCATATGCCTGGCTGCTTAAAAAAAATTTGCATGATACAATGTTTTAGGTTACATAAGAGCTCCTCTGTGTGTGTGTGTGTGTGTGTGTGTCTGTCTGTCTGTCTGTCTGTGTGTCTGTGTGTCTGTGTGTGAGCATCTGTGTGCTAAGGCTGAGAGCAGAGGGGCTCAGGTGTGGTACCAGGGGCATCCCTGGCAGGTGTAGGTGAGGGTTTATGTGTGCCTGTGTGTGTACAAGAATCCACATCATGAAGCTTTTTATGCCAAGCTCAGCTCAGGAGACTGCGGTCCAGGAGCCAGGACCAGGACAGGCTCAGAAAGCCCGGCTGCCAGAGAGATCTTCATTGTGCATACGCATACAAATATATTTTCATCAGTGAACTTCTTTCACGTTTAGACAGAGAGGAGAGCAGAGTGAAAACATTGTTTATATCTGTCTTCATGCAAGACTTGCTACTAGTTGAACCTGCAGGCATGGAGCAGCAGCAGCCTCACTTCTCTCATGCCTTGGGCTGGGACATGATTTATCTTCCTTGAAGATGATGATTCCTCTCTCTCCCTCTTTGGTCAAATACAGTTTAAAAGCAAATCACTTGTGATGATGTGTATTTGCACTAGCAGATATCTCCCATTTTTCATTCTCTACCCACAGTCATATTGTATCAAAATTACAAAGAAAATATAGGAACTAGAAGGTAAGAATGCACAGGAGTTCTGTCTTACTTTACATAGTTCTCTTTTGTGTGAATGCATTTTTCCTAGATTCCTGGTTGAGGCAGTGATCTCATCTGTGTTTGTTTAAATAAAGTGTGTTTCGCTGTGTCTTAATTTACATTTTTGTTCCTTTGGGTTCACCACAGAAAAAGTGATGAAAGTGTTTGCTATCCTATCTGCCCAAGGTACGGTTAGCTATTTGTCTCAAATGAAATTATGACTCTTCTTTGGTACAGTGTTCTTCACAGAAACAGTGGTGACCTCTTTACAGGAGTTCTGACTAGAGGCTTCTTATCCGCTCTTCTAAAACTTTCATGATGCATGATCAGTAACAATATTGCCGCAGCTCCTCGTTTTGAACTTTAAAAAGTTCTGTTCATTAAAAGTTCCAGTTGAAAAGTAAATGCTTCAGAATCAATGCTATCATTAATCACTTCACTATCCAAGCTTCCATCTGATGATGACACGTTTCTGTATTCAAGTTTTCAAATCATGTGTGTGCTAAAAGGTAAGACGCCTCTGTGAAGGAAAGAACGTACAGATCTTTCTAATCCTTTCTAAATCACACTAGCTAGTGCTGAAAAATAAGCAACAGATTGTTCCACATGCTCCAAAGTGAAATGATTAGGACTGAGCAGAGTTGGTTCAACATTCAGGAATAATGTTTGACAGTTTGTCTGAATTAAGAGATCCATCAAACTTATAATGAAAGAAAATAGCCTGGTGAGAGGCTCAATCATTAATGTCCAGACAGATTTTGGGTGGTTTGTATTACCAGTTGGCAAACTTCTGATATTACAGTGAGAAAAGTAAGCAGAGAGTATATCCTTTAGAAATATTTCATCTATCAGTACAGATACTTTATAATTAATGCTGGATCACTTTCCAGGAGCCTGGAAAGCAACATGGAAAATTAATATACTAGTATATCAATACCAGAGTGAATGTAATTGCAGAAATCAATATATTATGTATTGCTATGATTCTTCATGCATGTTTATGAATAAGGACGAGATAAAAATGTTCCTTGAACATAGAAAAATCTTGTTCTAGGTCAGATCAGTTCAGATAAACCATCTAATTTTAATTTCTCATGTAAGCTTTTTTTTATTAGTGTATTATTGGTCATAATCCAAAATTCTGCTATTCCATATGAGACATTAAATCTCCTATGGAAATATCAGTTGTGTTAGTAATAAAAGGGGATACACTGTTACACTGTAGTCATTGGATTGCTTTGAACTCCTCAGTGTCTAGACTACAGAAAATGAGGTAATATTTTTTTCAATAGTGGCGATTTCAAAAAGGTGTTTAGCCATCAAAAATATTTCAAAAATTTTCTCTTCATGAAATCAAGAAAAAATTGGAATAGAAAGAAACATATTGTATGAAGAAAATATATTTATATTGCTGAGAACACATTTAGAACTATGTTAAATTGAACACATTTAAGTATAGACTAGATCTGGTGACTCTGTCATTTGGATTGAATATAACTTAATATATTTATTAAGGTTTATGCATAATATATTTATTCATCCTGTGAAGAGAGATCTACACAATAGGTATTGTATTATTTTACTCTTTTTGAAACAATAGGATACCAGACGGATCACTCCTTTATTGCTTTTAAGGGCAAACAGCCATGTTCCCTTCCTTGCTGAGTATAATTTGGGATTTACAAAATGTAAAGACTGCTGCACTAAACCAGATCATCTACCCATTATTCTACTCCCTACAGAGGATATTAGGGAGAGAAGCACCAGCCTTACTCATGCCCAGAAACTCTCAAAACAAAGTGTGCTGAGCAAGGTGCTGCACTGAAAGAGGTACTGAAGAATAATCACAGATCCATATACCAGATGGATACAGTCTATGTAAAATGAATTGTGGAATATAGTATTTGTTCAACTCTACTCTTATAGCATTGCTACTATCATGAGGAATATTCCAACAAAAAAAAAACCAAAATTAACACTGATGGCATTAGCTCGAACAGTAGTAGTTAAACTGTGTTAAAATCTTGCTAACAATTAGAAAGATACATTTATATAATTGCTAGGTTCAACCATTTCAGAAGAAAGGAATTTTTCAGAAAAAAAAATATTTTTTTGCAAGATGAAGTTGATCTTTATTCTAAGACATTTCAGGCAGCATATTCGGGTAGCAACTACCAGTGGATAGTATTCAAAATTGTCAACATCCATTTTCAGGGTTCTGCATTGGGTATTTCAGGAAGAATTATATGAAGACAGAATCACATTCTTAGGAAATAATATACTTTCAGGCAAATTACAAGCAAGCTCCTTGACAGGTTCATTATAAACCTTTTTGTACCTTAGATTTATTAAACTCTTTTAACTCATACTGTGAAAATTATATGAGAAAAAGGAAGAAAAAAGATAAGTCTCAGAGAATTCTATTACTGATCTGACAAACAAGTGACTCAGGTTTTAGAAATAGATCTTGATCTGGGTGTCCTGGCCTCCAGTAAAGGAACTTCTATCTATTTCTTCACAGCAGTTAGGGCTGATATTTTTTTCTTCTGCTAAAGAGATAAAAGACAAAAATGTGCCATGATTTCTGTGTAATGAAAAGTGTCTTTTAAAAAATGGAATTGAAGTAACAGGGAATAGAGAATTCTGGACATGTTACTTGTCAGATCTCCAACATTGCAAAGACTTATGAAAAGTGATGCCTTTTTTTTTTCTTTCATCTGTTACTTCTAGATGGCTTATGGCATTCTTGTGGTATTATAAGTTTCTTTTGTAAAAGTCCTGGTTCGCTATTCTGAACAGTCCAAGTTTCACCCAGGGAAATACAAGTTAGTATCTCCAGCTAAGGCCAAACTGAATTCAGAATCTGTATAAAACAGATCATCTGACTATCATATATGGAGCTATTGATACTATTGATATATAGTGTTGGAATTTATGAGGGAGGATGTCTATAGCACTAATATCTCCTTTCTTCTTCTTCTCCTTCCTTGTCCAATAGATCACTACTGATTATGAATGAGGTTGTAGAAACTGCCCTTGTCCCGCACTGCCACAGGCAGCATTTGTTTTATAGAATTCATTTTGATCTAAAAACCCAAATACAGTTACTGTTACAGAAAAGAGCAAAGAATATCAATTCCTCATGTAACATGATGGTATGTTTATTTTCAGTAAGACTGCATAAGATGTTTGAATGTTCAAAACTGTCATGGCCTCACTAAAGAAAATAATATCCCTGTTATTTGAATTACTTTTTTATACTTATTATACTATTGGGTTGTTTTGGATGTGGGGTTTCATGCACAAACACATGCATATATAAACATACATACATATATATGCATATGAAATGAGCAGTGGGGAGTTTCTTACTGGTACTCCATAATCTTTGCAGGCAGGTATTATATGCTTAATCTAAACTATTGGAAGGGAACATTTATAGTATTGTTGGAGGAAGGATTTACTATGACATCTTCATAAATTAATCTTACAGAAAACAAATATGATTACAAATGCACAGATTGATATCTAGGGTGACATTTACTTGTACAAAGACTTTTTGATATTGATTAAGAGGCTAAAAGCATAAATCTACTAATAAAAATATTTAATGACAAAGATACAGATCACAGATATGTGTACTGTAGTGAAACTTAAAGCATAGAAAAGAAATTAAAATCCTGGACTTCTTTGTGCCTGAGAAAAGGGGATTTATTACCTATTTTCTATATGATTAGCACAGAGCACTAATATGTTTGGCTTTTTCCTCCCTTTTCTTATGCAAGTAAGGAACTAAGTCCTTTTGTGGATGAGAGTAATATTTGAAATTTAAACTCTGGAGAATACAGTGGCTGTATACCATTGTATCCCACGTTTAAATCATTAATTTTAATAAATTGATTTATGATCATTATTTGATCTGTGGTAATCCTAAAATATACTTACCTGGCCTTTAGGAATGAGGTTTCAATTATGGTAGGAAATGTGTATAAAAAAAAGTTCTGAGATGGACAACAAATTACTTAAGAGCTATATTCATTGTTAAATGAATACCACAGAATAAATTAGAGAGTTTAATGCAGTAAATACATAAGGTTATTAGACAAATTCTTAAATCAATGGAGCACTTACTACCACATTTTGCAGGTGTGACATGAGATGAGTTTTAAGGCAGAAATGGAACAAGGAAATGTTGTTGGGTTTTAATGTTTATTTTATTTATGAAGATCAGTAGCACCAGTGAGAAACATCTGTAAATACTTGATATAGTAGTTGCAATTTTACAGACCCTTTTTTTACAAAAAATATCCTGTATATGCATTTCAAGAAAATGCCACAGAAAGTTTATATGTTGCAAGACTGCAATGATTGAAGGATTTTAGATTTTAATCCAGGTGTTGGCACAAGTCCAAAAAGAGACAATAATATGTGTTTTCATTCAAATGTGACTTTAGTGTTAACTGTATTTGCATAATCCATAGAAATAAATTATTGATTTTAACATATAGGTCCTTTTTGCTCTTACCTAAAGTCTGGTATATTCATCTAGTAGTCTTTAAGGTAAATATTCTGCTTTTCATTAACAAAAAGATCCATGTTTACTGGCTTAACATATTATTGCTCTTTGATAAGGTACTCGATTTTGAGAAAGTTGCTAGGTTCTTTTGTGAACTTTTGACTCTGTTGACATGATCCGGCAAGAACCAGACAATAATGCCCTCTGCATCCTCTCTTGTTGATCAAAAAGGGCATAAAATGTGGTGAATTGCTATGGCAGTACTTTATCATGAGACTGAAACATTATCACCTTCAGAAAGAAGTATGGATAGAAAGAAAATAGTAACACACCTCTTTTTTTAAGCTTTAGTTCACAGGAGAATATCTCCAAAAACAAATACTGCAAGACTTTCAAGACTTTGACTCTCATAGATATGTGGTGCAGCTTAATTTATGTGCATCATCTCACTACATTGAAGCTTAGGAATTAAAGATAGGAGAAATCATATGCATTATTCTTAATGGTTTCGCTAGTAAACCTAAGCTCTTCTGAATATTCTCAGCTTTCCATAGAACAGATAAAGATTGAAGAAACAATTTGATAAACTGCAGAGAAAGTTTTGCTTTCTCCTTAGAAATTTCTGATTTTTATCAGATATCAGAGTATTTGCAATATTCGTGGGTTTTAGTTGTTGTCAGGATATATTAAATTTACTATTTGAATAGCACAGAAAATAATTTATAAGGCATACATTTCTAATTCCTTCAGGAAAAAATTTCCAAAAAAATCTGATAAGTTATTAGCTGAACTACACCTACTAAAATTCTTACTAGGTGATTTATAGTTAAAAATAAAATGCATGCTTTCTGGCATACATCTAATATGTGACAGTGTTCTCTTTTCTTTCTAAAGCAGTGATAATCAAATTTTATTAACTATATTTTTCAACAAAACTCTAAATCTCATTTTGCTTATGTGTTGGATTTTGCATATGACTGTATTAATTTAAGCAGTTCTGTATTTTTTATTCAGTATGTATATGCTTTCCAAAAAATGAAGATAAATTATGCTCTTCAATGACCTACAAATGTAGCATCCAGATCTATGTCTCTGACAGGAATACGCTTAGAAAAAGAGAAGAAAACTATAGTTAAATCAAATAAATTTATCTTGGCACAACACTGTGCAAGTTCATAAACCTAGGAGACTATGATCTGTAAGCAGTCAATTTCTCTTGACATTGAGAAGAACCACAAGAAGAAAAGTACAAATAAACAACAAAAAAGCCAACATAACTATAGCATTGCCTGTCTTATTTTCAGGGTTATAGGAAGATCAAGATTTAAATCCCTACTGTGAACCTCTAGGTCACAAATCTTAAGGGAGGGCTCACAGTTGGAGACTGGGGCTCTCTTTATCCCTACAGCTGCCTGCAGAAGAAAATACAGAGTTGCTGCTTTGATTGCACACCTCAAAGAGGAAAAGGAAAAGCATTGCTAGAGTGGAAAGAAGCTGCACTGACAAAGCAGTGAAAAAGGTGCTGAGAAGAATCTCAAGACTCTGGAAAAAAGTCTTTCATTAATGATCATATTTAAACGTAAATGCTGACAATATTTCACAAGCAGTAGCGGGCAAGGTGGGTGGGTCTGGCAGCTGAAAATGTAATTGCTGCCCCTGAGGGGGCTCCCAAGTGCTGTGCTGCCCAGGGATGCTCTCTTGTCCTAGCATCATCTTACAACAACTTCACAGCTGCCCTTCACAAAAAAAAAACTTGTTCTCTGGAAGTGCAGCTCTCTGCACAGGTCAGTGTTCCCTCTGCCACAGTTATACTGGGGGATGACAAGGAGCTAGAGCAGAGTGTGGGGCTCTACACAGGCTCGGTTCATGCACACAGCATACCTTGTCATGCATGAATTGTTTCTTTAACACACCAACTGCTTCAGTCTGTTTCAGTCAACAGGAAAGGAAAGCAACCAAGAGAGCAAGAGAACCATAAAATCTGAATGAGGCCCCAGGAAAGCAAAGCAATCCACAGTTGTAATTGTCAGCTGTTCTCTCATTCTGGAAGGGATCTTAATGTTTTCTTAACCTACTTTGAAAGATCAGGCTTTGCAACTCTAGAAATGGGAAAATTCAGCTCACAGAACATTGTATTGAGTTGACTGTCCTCCATTAACTACTTTTAAGTGATTAATCCTGGCTGTAGTTAGTTAATAATGTTTTTCATTAATCTGACCTGTTTCCACCTAAATCTGGAAAACTTTTGCGTGTAAAACTTTACAAATGGCGTATCTCATAGTGTAGGATTTTATCTGCTTCAATGTTACTATTTTTAAAAGAAAACATTATGAGTGAGAGTACAAATAAAGTAAATTTCCAAAGTCAGATATCACAGTATAGTCAATTCCTTTTCCAGTCGTGTCTGCTTAGTGATGAGATAGAGAGCTCAGAATCCTTATTAAATAGAAGCATATATATAGATAAATGAATTGATGTATCATAAACAGTAAAAACTTACATTATATAACATAGAAAGATCATATTGAAAGTTCAGACTTAAATTTATGTAAACATATTTAGACTTGCCCATGGGCAAGATTTTCGTGTTATGACTTGAAAGAAATAATTAGGATCTAAGTACTGCATGTCTTCTAAAAACCCATTTATTGTAGAAACAGAATCCTCCTCAGAAAAATCATGCTTCTTACCTCCTATTAAATATACATATTAAGAAAGATGTTTTAATGCAGTTATCTGTGAGCTTCAGAAAGTTGTTTTGAGTTAACTGGCAATATTCTTCACTTTTAAGTTCTGTGAAAGACAAGGCTTGACATAAAACACCATGCAGCATGTGTTGTCAAACTGAGGTTTCTCAGGCAATTATTTTCTGAAACTAAAAGGTTGAATGTTGAGGATCGTTCTAATGATGCTCACTGCTGTCAAAAAATAAAATAATAGATTTCCAAATGTAGCATTTCAATTAGAAGTTACAGCCAAAAATCCCCATGATCTAGTCCAACATGCTTTCCTGCATGATTTTGCTTCATTCTTATTTTTGGGTTTCTCCAGTGAGGAGTTCTGCCATTCAAAACCTGCTAGAAGCAGTAGGTGAAATTCAAAACTCACTTTCAAATTAATAAAATATTGTTATACCTTACTATTGCGAAAACCTGGCATAAACAGAACTGAAAAGAGGTGTAACATTTGATAGTCAAAATTTGTCCAAATATTTCCTTTTTTCCCCATTCAGGGTAACTCTGCTACCTCACAGATACTCTATAGTATTAAGTTTTTCAAATTTTATCTAAGAACACTTTAGAATAAAGATCATTCTATCATTCAAAATTCTTTGCAAATAAGCTATTTCCAGTATTAGCCACTTCGGGTGATAGAATTGCTTTTTAGACAAATCTTTCTTTTCAAAAAGGGTAATAACCTGACATATTTCATGGTGTGCTTTAACAAAGGCTAATATTTAGCTAAAAGACAGGCTTTGCCTTGCACCTTTTTTGCATCTGCTTTTAAAAGTTCTGGTATGATAATAATTATAGTTAACAATAATAATTTGTGTCTTTTTATACCTGAAATCTCTTCTGCTGTTGTGCAATAGCTCAAAAGCTTCACTTTCATGTTCTGTCCAGTTCCCATAAGAAAATTATTAGACTTTTAGTTAGTACTGAATCAGTGCTAATACCACAGATTTGAATATCAAATATAACCTATTGGGCCTTTGGAAGGGAGGAAGTGTTGCTATCCTGCTGGCTATGGAGACAGGAATGAAAACAGAGAAAATGTCTACATCCTGTGCTAAGGTTTAAAAACAAAACCCTTGAATAATATACATATACCTGCATTTTAAAAACAGAATAGACAAAGAGATAAAGAGTTTATGTACAATTTTTGAATTACAATTATCTACGGATTTTTTTAATAGCTTTAACATTTTTCTTTATGTTAAAGATGTTTGAGCTATAAAAACTAGAAGCAAGCATATTAGGAAAGCTGTCTAGAAGCATTGCAGAGAATAACCGTCCAAAATGTACTGCATTATTTTTTTTTTCATTTTTTCGTGGCATAGGTTTTGCTATTTTCACAGTTATCAAGGTGTTAACAATGAGTAAGGGAATATCATTAGTTTTACAGAATTGCAAAGATGCTGGTTTTATATAACATTGTGTTTGATTAAAAAATAGATTTACAAAACATATAGGAAGCTGACACAAGTCTGAAAGCTACAGTTACTTAAAGAAGCAAGATATTCCTTTACTTTCAAATTATTCACCCAAATACAGGCTTTCATTTGATATATAAGACACCAGTGTACTTCCTTAAGGAAGGGGGGAAAATGTTGGAGAACCCACCCAGAAATGTATGAAGCGAGTTGTCAAAACACTGCTTTGATATAAGAGAAAATGAAGAGTCCTTCTAATGTTTCTCAACACAAGTGAAAAAAAAAAATAGAAAACAATAAGGTACCTTTTGTATACCTCTTAATTTTCAATGATTGGTCTGAAAATTTTTCTTTATATGTATTCAGGATTTTTAATTAAAAATTGTGTCTGACAAGTTCATGGTGGCAATAACTACTGTTGACTGTATATCTATAGCACAGTGCTGCAATAATATAGCCCTTAAAAGAGTACAATAACTCCCCTTATGTGTAATCCTTGATGCCTCTTTAACATGAAGAGCCATAAGTAGATAAGAAAGACCATTAATTTTAAATAGCTGTAACAGATATCTTTGCTCTATCTTCAGCATTGTTATAAAGTTATATCTACAATGAGCTACTGTATAATTTTAGAGGAGATATCAGATTAAAATAAATATGATACTTTTAAGATAAGAATCTCTCTTTTATTAATGAAAGACATTTTTGATGTAGCAGTGTATATTCCCTTCAGATTTTTTTTAAGATAAAAATAATCATATACAGAGATAGCTCTTGAAATTATAGAATTTGATGCCCAGAGGTATAAAGTGCAGATTTTTTTTTCTTTTGTAACTCAAATTATTGATATTATCAAGAATGGGTGTTGTAGATTTAGAAGTTATAGAAGACTAAATACTGGTCTAAGAGTTACAGGAAAGATCTTTAAATGGATCAGAGTATAGAAAAATAAATTTCTGTTTAAAGTGTTCATTTCCCTCAAATAGATTTCTTCTCAGCAGAAAAGTTAATACTGATATTAAAAGATGCAAGGTTTCACTATATTCTTTTTTACAAAGCAGACACTAATGAATGTATTTGATGGTGTACTTGAGGTCTATTAAAAAACATGCAAATTCTTTAAGATACTGTATGATGGTTATGTACTCTTTGTACATAGATAGTGCATAAATGGGAAAAAGAAATTTCTTTTCTGTAGGGTGTACTCCCAGGAAAACAAATTTTAAATCACTTATATAAATGATGAAAATTGCCTTAAAATTCAGAAAAGTAATTTTGCAGATCAATTGCCTGTATCAGTGTCATGTGACGTCGATTTTGGTGTGTCAGAATATGTTTCAACTAACAAGAAGTAAGAAATCTAGGTTGCTCAAGTGAATATATTTGAATTCTCTAATCCTTATTCACCATCTTGCTTTAGTTGTTGAATGTTATAGGCAAAGAAAGGATGCGGCAAACCCAGATAAAATCCTATTAAAATGCAAATGACATGAATTTCTAGATAATGAAGTATGCATTAAGCTTGGCACACTAATGACCATAATAGTATAAAGTATATGGAATATTTTATGTACCTCTATTTTATGTTCAACTTAGATGACTGTATTGACATAATTATAGAGATTTTATATTCTCTTTATCACAAAATTAGATTAGACTCCCATTTTCTTATCTGCATATCTGTTTTATTTTTTTGCTTATTAAAAAAAAAAAA
>VWYN01008775.1:286377-346639 GCA_013400075.1 Hippolais icterina | reverse complement strand
AAAAAAAAAAAAAAAAAAATCTGACCAACATAAAGATTCTCAGATATCAGCAGCCACTTTTGGAGATTTTTGAGAATCCTAAAAAAAATATTGTTTTCTTACAGAGTTGAATGCAAATAACTCCATTTACACTATCCACATAGTTCGACTCTGTATTTGACTCACATTTCAAGAGACCACTGCTGTTACTTTTTTTTTAAAAAAAAGAGGCAGCCATTAAGACATTACAAAAACATCATTTCCTCTCTGTCAGCTTTTCTGAATTTGGTTTTGATCCCTAGTTAATCTGAGCTCTCCTATCTCTAACCACTTTCTCAATAATGAGCCTGTTCTTTACAAAAGAGACTTTTCCTTTCATTTCAGTCCATTAGCAAAGTATCAGCCAACACAAAATTTCTCTTTGTTAAGCTGACATTTTTTTTTTGAAATGGAAATATAAAGCTACTCTCAGGAATGTGTATTTAGAAACCTGCGAAATTCTCTTCACACAGCATTTATGATGAATCTCACAGGAATTACACCCAAAAGTGAATCAAATCATCATAAATTTAATAGATTTAACTGTGAAGTATTTACTAATAACAAAGTTGAAAAGTTGTGTTGCCATTGCCTTTAAGGGCACCTTGTGAAACGCAAACTTGAAAGTCCAGTCATAGGGATCTGTCACAGGCATGTGAGAGTAAGACCGGGGAAAAAACATGTGGATCAAACCTTTTGTGGGATCATCTTGAGGCCAAGGAGGAACTGTCAAGAAGAACAAAGATAGGAAAGCAGCACAAAAATTTAGTTTAATAAATGTCTTTTTTAACAAGCAGCTTGGGAACTAGAATTTGAGCTGCCAATTCTATTAAATTTTTTTGAATTACTGTTTGCAGAGTCCTATATATCTCTAAGAAGTCATATTAAAAAACAAACAAACAAAAGGAAACTTTGAAGCTTTTAGATTGGTTATCTCACACTGACTTTCATAAGTCATTAAAACTACTTTGAAATATTTTGTGACTACTTTCTTCTTTTTTTGAACATGATTTGTTATTATAACAATTAGAGGAATAAAAAGATACTTAACTGTACCCTGCTTGGGATAACCTGTAGCGACAACATCTACACTATAAAGAATCATGGAATGGTTTGTGTTAGAGGGAATCTTCAATATCACCTATTTCCTGCTTTCCTGCTGTGGGCAGGGACACCTTCTCCCAGACCAAGTAGTTCAAAGACCCATCCAGTCTGGCCTTGAACTCTTCCAGGGACAGGATATCCACGGAATCTCTGGGCAACCTGTTCCAGGTCCTCAGCGTCCTCATAGTAAAGAATTTATTCCTAATATTTAATCTAAATAGAAAACTGGAACTGGGGACTAACTAACTTGCTTAGCAGGCAGGAATAGTAGTTTTTTAATTAAATGGGAGAAGTGCTTGGCCAAAACTGCCCTTTGAAAATAGTATCATGTCATTTAGTTAATTTGATGCTCAGAACACTAAGAGAGTAATTGTGACATAAAAATTCTAAATTATTAAAGAATTTTGAATATACTTTATATGACCAGTAAGCTCAACCTTAAAAATAATATTAAAACAACAAATGTGGATATAAAAACTAGCCAGTGCTATCTTAGCAGACAACTGAATCCATATATCAAACAATTTTTCTAGTAACCTGCTTCCTTATCTAAGTTATCCTCTGCTGTAACTTAGAGCACAGTGATGCAGAACTGGCCTCCTTCATCTAGTAAGTTGATCTTTTTTTAACTGAATTAGGTTTTGGTTTTGGTTTTTTTCTGTCAAATATTCTCTCTTGTTAACTAAAAATTATTTTGCTTGTCTTACAATTAAATCCTTGACCTATTCAGGTTTTAAGTTCACAAGTTCTGTATGAAAGATATTAAGACTTAACAGCAGATCCAAACGATTGCATTTAAAATTATATTGTTTTATATAAAAGATCATTAAAAAGTAATAATTAAATAATTCTTGACATGTAACAACTAATTCTTTATTTTAAATTATTACTCTGTTTTGTATCAAATAAGCAAAAAGAAAGTCAAATCAATGAATCAAACTTATTTTGCAATGTTAGTTGCAATCTACTTTGTTTCCATATACATTTCAGCACAGCTGTTTAACAAAAAAAAAGAAATTCAAACAAGGGTAGAAGGACAGATTTTTTTGTGCTATTCCAACATTTTCCCTAAAACAACATCCACTGATGCAGCCGTATATTTTTGACTTTACATTTTAAATATAAGCTTCTCAAGGTGAAGCATGGAAATGACAAGGACAAAATAAAACCTGTAGGAAAACTTGTTAATGGGTGTGCAAACAAAAATTCAACTTGAGTATTACTATGTTTTATTGCAAAAGTCCATGGAAGTCTGTATAGAGGTTAGGTCTTTGAAACAAGATAATCATCCAGCACCTACTGTGAGCATCTGGCCTTTTCTAGATAGGGGGCATGACTGGAGTTCCTCAGAAATTTGTTTCAGCTACTTATAAATAGAATAAAGTTTCCATCCCCTAATAGTCTACATTATTATGTGCTGTGAGTATGTTCTGAGCTACTGGGGAGACTGATGGAGATTTAGAAGCTATTTGGTAGAAACCTGAAAGATAAATTGTGTTTAGGACAAAAATAGGTTGAGAAGTTCAGAGAAAAACTTTGAACTTGGTGTTACTGAGAAAACTGGGGCAGGGACTCTCAGTAAGTCACTTGGTCCATCTGTCAGATTGCTCCCATCTCCAACTTATATATCTCATTTAATAACAGACTCTCATATTTAATTGTGTTGATTTGTTTCTGGAAACAGGAGAATCAGAAACCATTTAGCCAAGGGGTGGCAAGGGCAGATGTTTATGATGGCAATAAGGATAGCAAATATTAATTAGAAAATACTGATAAAGGCTAAATCCAGTAAAAGGTATTTAATCCTCTGACTACTGTTTTCACAGCTTTCTCTATTAATCTTTACACCAGATGTAATAAAAGCCTAAATGTGAAAGGTGAAATACAGAATTGCAAGGAGAGCCATATGAAAAAGACAAGCATTCACTTCATAACTTTTCAGGTCAGAAGTCCCCTGAACCACATAGCACAAAGGTGAACTGTCTGAATGATTTCAAAATATTCTCAAGGTTTGGAGTGCTGAGATTAAAGCTGGTAAAATTTTCTTTCTTTCTTTTTTTTTTCTTCTTCTTTTTAATGGATTTCTGTTTTTTTTTATTTACAGAGCTGATGAACTAGTTAAATAGTCTGTGAGTCTTTTAATTAAACATTCCCCATGTGTTGTAAAATTCAAACAAAGCTTTCAAATTTGTTTTTTTGGTCTTTATTATTAATTTCATTTTCAGTGACCCTTTTTAATTGTATGATCACTTATATAAACAAGTAGCCAGGAAAATATGAAGCATTTCTGTGAATCTTAAACATCACTCTCCTGCTATTCTTATTATCACATTCAGATATTGAAAATATAAAGGAGACCAGAAGGCAGTTAGAGGCCCCCTCAGAACAAGAGCAGGTTGACAATTTTTGGTGGTAGCAAGTTAAGATGTTGTCACTACAGTCCACCTGGGATGAACAGAGAGCAGAGGCTGAGCTTGTGGAAGCTGAGGATTTTTTTGGCTTGTGTTTCATGTTGTCCTCTGAACATTTCTCATGGATATCAAACACTTCCTCCTTGTGTTCAATGGAAAAAAATCCATTCCAGGACAGATACTATAAAGGAACAGGGGTCTGTTGGGGAAGGTGAGATGGATTTTCTTCAACATTAGAAAACAAATGTGATTTTCATTTGTGAATTCATGTAGATATGTATGAATACCACACACACACACAAACACACACACACATATATATGTATGCCTCCAATTTTTTTCTGTCCAAATGTGGAATTGTAATCCTGTCTACTCCTACTTTTATCCTCTCAGAGTCACTGAAACCACACAGTGTCCTTCTTAACCAATGGAGTTATATAATAATAAGCAATTCCATAATTTCAACTCTCCTTACAGGGTTATGGCAATCTTTTGATTCAAATGCTTCAGCCTCTTTGATTTGTAGACAAGTTATAGGTCTATAATTGGAATGTTGCAGTAATTACACAGTCAATATGAATTTCATATTTCCCATGATCTGGTTTTCTTACGTGCATATAATTTGATATGTAGATAAGTTACACTGTCTGTGCATAAATAAACAAAAAATATAGTTTCTACTGCAAGATATATAAATTTAAAATTCAATCATTTTGGTGTATTTTTGTCTTTTATAAGTCCAAATGTATTAAATCGCTTCAGTTTTATGTGATATAACTTTACTATAATTTGAATTTTTAAGATTCGTAACAGAGAGAATGTCCACAGATATTTGTACCTCATAAGAAGTGTGAAGAAATGCAAAAACTCCTGTCTAACTCAATGATCATCATTGTGCTTACTGAAAGAAATTAATGATTTTTTTTATGACATAAAGACTTTGTTAAATCTAACCCTATGCGTGAACTGTCAGGACTAGAAAATAATTTTGTTCTAAATTTCTTCCTGTTCACTTGAATAAGTTGAGGAAAAAATGCCTCTTTGAAAAATCTGTGAAGTCTTGATCAAATCATTTTGGTGGGATGAGTGAGTCAAAGCAAAATTTGAGATTGATGATAAAATTCTCAATTGACAATTTATGATCTCCATTGTCACTGAGGTGGTTTTTGTTGGGTTTTTTTTCTGTTTCTGTTCTGTAAATTATTTCCACTGATTTGTAAACAAGAGGGACAAGTATACTTTGATCTAAAGGTGATGAGCACCTATTAATGCAAAATATGATATTTAAAACATCTTATATCTTTTAATATCAAATTCATTTATTCTGTTGTAAGTAAAGGTGAACTGAAGCATTGACATTTCAATCTGTGTGATGTTTAGACTTCTGACTTTGGCTCTGACACATAGCTGAATGCACAAAAAGAATTTGTATTGAGAAATTTTCATTTAACCTCCACCTAAAGTTCTGAGTATCTAGATTTACTGTCCTGGTTTTGTGCTTTTTCTAGTTCTGAATGAGATAATATATTAATAACTATCATGTCAGTAAATCTGATGAGCAGATGTCATCATATTTTAGTCATTTTGTAATGAAAAAGTTAAAAAAAAAGATTATACACTTTTAATCTTAATCTAATTTCACTTTGTGTAACTTACATGGCTTTAGCTCTTGTCAAAGTTTTCTTTCTTGTACATAGGGGTTTTATTTCGGAAAAAAAATCATTATAGTAAATAGATTCAGCTATGATCCCAGCTATGTTAATATTTGAAACAAAGCTGTAACATTTACTGGACAGACATGCATAGTACTAGAACTGGAATTTCTACTTGAAAACAGAAATTAATCATTATACTTAGTCTAATTTACAACCATATCTATTCCTACCTGGAAGCCCCAGACATATAAGAATTCTACTATACAGCAGTATTTTGGTTATTTGAGAGCACAATGGACTATGAAACTGGGAGCCTTCAAAAGGATCTTCTTGTATGCATTAGGGTTTTAAACCAGAACTGAAGCTAGAATGTGAAGTGTTTTACCTCAAAGAGAAAGCATTATTTCATCAGAGCATAATAAAACCATACACTTTTTAATGTGTGAAACTCTTAGACTAGGAAGTTCATACAGTGGGCAATGCAGTTCAGCATGACATGCCTTAGAAAATAATTTTAAAGATGGGTTGAAATCACGCCACATGCTTTGAGAGAGCTGTGAGTTAAAAATTATGCATGAAGTGACTGAAGTGCTTCTGCTAATGTTGAAAGGATATGAATGTGCCCAAACTTTGTTTTGTGCATATGTGACCATGAATAAAAATATAAATTGGAGAGCTGATTTGGTTTCAGATGGTGCCTTTTTCCCTGATTATGAGATCTTTGATATTTTTCTGGTTCCTGTTCATTCCAAACCAAAGGAGTTTTAAATATAAGATAGTGCTTGGAGGGTTCAGTTTGTTGGTTTACTTGTTTTTTTAGAGGTAGTGTAGTAAATACTCATTTGGGTTTTTTTGTGGTGTTTATTGTTTTTCCTTCCACTGTGGAGCAAGTATCTCCTGCAATTACTAAAGTTCAGATGATTAAAAAGGAAGAGTGTAGTCAATGGGTTATAGCATTCTCTTATTTTTATCTAATAGCATTTTACTCTAAAAAATTTTCTGTTAGCAAGTAACTTGCTTGATATCCATGCTGCCTTTTTCTCCTTGTTCACCAACACTGCCATTGCACACGATGTAGCTGCTCTATTAATATTTTGTCTACCAACTGAATTGTTACTGTACTCTCATAGACTTATTCATGCAGTCATTGCTGTACATTAATGAAGGGGTTTTTTAGAAAAATTAAACAATTAGGGGGTGCTGGCTTACATTCACTCAGTTTTCAGGTGTGTCACCATGGTTGTATCAGGTCCTGGCGCTACGATGAAAGTCTCTGTTGCAAACAGTAGGTGTATCTTGTCTCCATGGCATT
Source organism: Hippolais icterina (assembly GCA_013400075.1). Classification (NCBI taxonomy): domain Eukaryota; kingdom Metazoa; phylum Chordata; class Aves; order Passeriformes; family Sylviidae; genus Hippolais; species Hippolais icterina. The sequence goes on along the minus strand of VWYN01008775.1, from coordinate 340,139 downwards.
TAACTCCATAGCTATTGGTACCTTGGACTAACCTAGTGAGAGAATGAGAACATGAGAACTAAACAATCTGAACACCATGGATTATCTGATCCATCTCTAGCCAATGAGAAGCAGGATTTGTGATAAGTTTGCCAATGCTGAACAATTTCGCAAGGAGGAAACAAATCATTCCACATTGCAAGGCTATTCAAATGCTCTTTTTTCCAGTAACAAGTCTGACAGTGAAGTTTGTACCTATGAAGGCTTGCAGTTATTTATTTTCTCAAGGCTAAAACAGCACATCAGGTTTCTCATTTTCAGTGATTTTTAGAGAAAAAAAAACACGTACAAAGGTTTTTATGTAATGACTTCCATAGCTGTCTCTAAAGACATAGAAGAAAAAAGAAAAGTTTTCCAGAATTCAAAGCTATTTCACTTGTTCATATGTCACTTATGTACTTGTACAAGGAAAACAATTGATGAGCTTAATGTCCATCAGTTAGGAAACAAATAGTCAGTTCCATGTATTTTAATACATGTGTGGAAGTAAACAGGGATGGGAAGAGGGGCTCTTTTTAAGGAAGACACTATGATATCTGTTCTGTTCTGCTTTTGCCATATATGTTCTACATTATATCTGAGGTATGGCTTTCAAAGCATTGTCTACCTGTCTCCGGGGTTTTGAGAGGATAAATGCTTTGGTGTCTGAGTCATCAAGATGCTCTGATGGTAAGACACAACATAACTGTGAAGATAAAATTAATAGGCTTTTTCTTCATTCTTGTACACAAAGCTTGTCCTTGTTTCCTACTGAATTAATCTGGTATTAATCAATCCTATCTTTGCTTCTCTACATTGATCTGTGGCTTCTCTTTTCCTCTGCATAATCTCCTTGTAGGAATGCACAACATCAGCATGTCAGGTAAAATATTCCTGCCTGTACTCTTAATGAATAATTTATACAATGTTGGTAATTTTAATGTTGTGTCAGACTCTCCATCATGTAAATAATTACATATGCACAGTGTGCCTGCAACCAACCAAAAGAAAATGTGAGATTTTTAGTGACATGTAGGTGCATTATGAGGGAAAATCATTGTGAAAATCAGTGCTTAGGTATTTTAAGCTTTCTTCAATGATAATACTTCTCAAAAATTAAGTCTGAGAAAATACCAGCAACACCATTGTCTTTTCTCTACTGCAAGTTTTTCTTCTTAATGGCATGTGAAAATGGTCTTGATTTAAGACTATTGCTTATAGATAAGTAGGATTACTCTTCTTCATTTTTGACAGCTGTAACAAGCTAGCAGAGCCGGCTGACCCCATTCCAAAGAGCAGTGCAGATCATCATCTGAGAGAAGAATTCCAAACGACAAAAAAACCTGACAACAGCACTTTTGTTGATCCATGTTTTTGTAACTATCCCATGAACTTGAAAGACAAACACCTTGGAATATATCAGGGAAATGCCTGAGTTGCCAACAGCATGACTGAGAAAGGAAAAATGGTAGACATGAAAAACTGTAAAGTGTAATTTGAAAGGAGTTTGGACTTAGTAGAAGTTCCTCTTTCTAGGTTCTAGGATTTTAGATACTCCACTTGTTAAAAAGGAGATTCATATAAGATACACCACATAGTTTCATTTTCTCTGTAGATAAACATTATGTAGGGCTCTGAATTTTGGACAACTGCTTGCTTTAGATGATAGTGATAATTACCTCTGAAGAACACTGATTTTTTCACCAACACTGACTTCAAATATTTGTTTCAACTTTTATCATGCTTGCCCTGTATGTTTCTCTTGTGTGATTAACATGGTGTTAATTGCTTAAAAAAAAGTTGAAAATAAATCCATTTCTAATGGTAGTATAACAACGGCCACTTAAATGCATTCTTCTGGCTGCTCTACACTCTGGAACACAACAAGTTCTGTGGATTTAAACTTATTTTTCTAACCCTGGCACCACAGTACATGAGGGTTTTAAAAGGGTCATGTGTTTTAAAAAAATCAGAATTAATTATTAACTGCTTAATTCCTATACAGGCAAGTGCTGAGGAATACATATTGTGCAGGTAGCTTGGGGTGCAGCTGCAGTGGAGTTGCAGGTTGAGCTCTGGGTGGGAGCCCCAGACAAGGGGCCATGAAGTGCCATCCCAGGGACCTGTGGCCTGGCCAATGACTGGACGTTCCAAGGCAGGCAGGAGCCAAAAACCCTCAGAATTTCCCAAGCTTAGACTGTAAGAGAATAAAATGCCAGGAGGTCTTCTGCTCTGGTTCACTCCTTGGAGTCATTCAGTTGTTAAATCATCTCAAGGATCTGGATGTCTGAGACTCTGCTATTGGGAACCTGGGGTCTAGTCATTAAGGAGACTTGGCTTGCCTCTGAGTGTGGGGTGTGTCACTGTGAGGGGACACTGCTCCCAGCTCAGGAGGTGTAGGTTGTGTCTGCCAGAGTGGCTCCTCAATGGTCAGACAGCAAAGCTTCTCAGACGCTAGAATTAAGAGAAACAATTGCTGTTTCCTTAGCCAGGAAAATTCTACCTGCCTTGTTGGCAGGGTTCAATTCCTTCAGAGTACACATACACTTCTGTGGATTGAGTTTATGCTGACTTGGGGTTTTGAAAAACAGATGAGAAAAATAAGATAATATTCTCAGAAATTTGAAGACCCACTCCTTAATGAAAATACAAAGAAGTCTGTGTCAATGTTGATATCACTCTTACACATTCTCCCAATTCTATTACAAATTTACAAAGCATATCCCATTTCCAAATATGCACACTACATATCCAGTTATGTCTGATGAAATAAATGGAGTATGGCCTTCTCACAGAAATTTTATGTAAGCAGTTACCCCGGGAGCTCTTAGAGTAAAGCATAACCTAAATATTAATAAGGACAAATGTTCAGAACTCAGAACAGGTGTTAATGCATGCACCTTGCAGATAAAGCCAGTAGTAACTGCTAAGCTAAATCCTCTTAAACATCTCTGAAATGTTACCTCTTAGCTGTTATGTTTGACTGCTCAAGAACATGCCAAGAATTTAGTGCCAAGTTTCTGTGATCGCTGTTGACTTTTCTTGAAAAGAGCAAGAAAATTGCATTGGGCTACTGCTAAACTGTACCTGAAAAGGGTGACAATTTTATAGCATTGATAGTGGAGGGAAAAAAACCCTTGGAAGTTAATATTAACAGCAGTTAATATTTTAGTGTCAGAGTGATGCAAGGGCTGGATGTTCCTTACAGGCTGGTTGCCACAAAGTGTCCCCTGGGCAGGCACTGCCTTATCAGACAGGGCCCCTACCATTGTCCCTAGTGAGGTCATTCATTCAGCTAGAGAACTGAGGGTATGAAACCGTTCAATCTGCGTAATTTTGAGATACTATTGTGCTAAAATTTGATCTATAAATCAATGTCTTTGAAGGCCTTTGTTATATTTATAGTCTGGACTTAAGTACTCTGAGGAGGATTTGCTAGTCACATAAACAATTATATTCTTTAGGGTTGAAATAAAAATACTGAGTGCATAGTCAAATTATGTTAATTACTGGTAAAAAAACACTCTGTTTTTCTTTTTCCCTTGCATACTTCCCAGAAAATAGAAGAATCTTTCCTTTTTGACAGATGTATTTATTCATAAACAGATGTATTTATGAGATGATTATATCTGGGAGAACCAGCTATTGATCAATCCTGTCTATTTCAACAGGAGGCAAGTTCTGACAAAAAACTCTCTTTCAGGATCTTTAGAATCCGGAAAAGTACACTGCATAAAGAGTGAAGCAGAGAAAGAAGAGTAATAAGAGAGGGAAGGGGAAGCTAAATTGTGGTGGGTTTTTTTTTTTCCAAATTGTTATATAATGGTGTTTGACAGTATTACACCATACTTCAGTATCAATCAAATCTTAATTTTTATAAATTTATAAATATTATCTGTAGAAAAACAATATAGAGCACTGACATGGCAATATGATGATAAACTTAAATGCATTTTATGACTAATAATTGATAATGTGAAATATTAATTATACAGTTTCCTGGAGCTGTTAACAATACAAGCACTTTTAAACTTGACTTTCTTGTAATAAGGGCAGATAGAAAAATCTTTCCTTTATGCCCTCAATTCAACCTGAGTTCTCTACTCAGTTCAGTTACTCCTTTTCTGTTCTGTATCCTGTACTCCACTTGAAACCATGCACAACAGCACAGTAATATTGTAAACTGGAGAATAAAGATCTTCTGGTATTCTTAACAAAGTCCGAAAAACCCACAGTGTAGAATGGCATTTATTTCTAAAAAACACATTAAGCGTTTGAGTCAATAAATCATCTGGAAGATACAGGCAAAATTGCCAGTCAGTTTACTGGTGGATAAGTAGGCTGACATGACAGCAAGGTACAAAACGTTGTGTCTTACTGGACTATGAGAATACTTATTGAAGTAGCTTTATGAAGTAGCTTTTTGAAGTAGCTTTTTGAAAGATCTCCTAAAGATGTAATGGAGGATTAAAATCCTCCTGTTTAAAGAGCTGCTGCTCATATATACTTTCTTCTCTGCTTTGAGGCATTGACCAAGGGAAATCTTTAATAGTTCCTGAATGAACACACTTTTTATCTCAGTGCACCACAAGTAATGGATCATTATTTAAACTTCATAATCTAGAGGAAAGCTGTGATGACTTAGGGTCTGCTTCATGATCTATTCAGACTGCTTTTTATGAGCATCCATAAGAGGCAGAGCAAAGCAGTGGCCTGGGTGAAGCCAGGAAATACAATATTCTGATAGCACTGTGGGTGAAGCAGAACTTGCTGCTGTAGATTTAGTGCTCAGTCAGTCAGTCATTCCTTCACACACAGGTGAAGGAACGCTGCAGTCTGGAGAGCTAGACTTTCACAGACTTCTAGTTAGTTAGATCTTTGTGACAGCTGGATAGAAGAAGGGGATGGAGGTCCTTTGTAAATAATAATTATCCACACATCATAAATGGAGTGGAAATTAATGCATTGTCTTCTCAGCTTCACTGTGTGAACTCTCTCTTTACAGTCAGAATGCTCAGAAGCTGTAGCCAGGTTATATGCTCTCTTTTTGCAGAGAAAAAGAGAAGTGAAAAGAATTTTTATTTCATGAAACATTTTTTGAAGTTTAGCATGAAATTCAAATTATAAATCTAGGGGGTTTGCTACCAACATTCGAAGAAGTATACATTTTTCTTTTCAAGTTTTCACCTTGCCAATGTTTCTAGATATTTCTAACTGACTAGAATTTCAGTTGCTATAATAATGCTATCAACATTGGGTAGGTCTTTCAACAAAAATATAAGAAGTCCTAGATGCTGTATCATGTTGCAACATCCTGAAATTTCTTTCTTTGAAATAATTCCAATATAATAATTCCAATATTGTTCTGATGCACAATAATAGATCTTTGTCTTAAAATTCTTCCAGATCTGACCTTCAAAATATCTTTGCTTTTTCCTTCTCTGCTTACCACCTTTCACAGAAACTTCTTCCTTTCTCTAGTTGAGGTTTATAATAAAATCACTGGTAAGGATACAACATTCTGCCTTTAGTAGTTACTGTAGTTGTCATTATAGTTCATCATTATAGTTCATTGTAGCCAATTGTGTAAAACTAAATAATAATAAAAATTCATTAACAATAGGGTTAAAGCTTTGAGGACTTTTGTTTTACTTACAGTGTTTCCTACTTTGTGTACCCTTTCTTGATAATCTCTCTATAAATAGTCTTATTCAGCAAAACTTTCTTCTCTCAAAGCCAAGTTCTTTTCATTAAAACTTTAGAAAGAAAATTGAATGTTATTATTTGGAAGTCCTGACTCGATACGTTGAATGAATTTTCAAGTAGATATACTCCCATTTTCATTCTTTAGGATGAGGTTTTGTTGAAATCAGACCAAAGCAGCACCATCTCTTTTCTTGATAGCAGAGCTTGTTACAGCAGCCATGACACACAATGTTTTTTTGTCTCTGAGAGGATAAGTTGCAACAGTGAGGTATCCAAGGAGTATTTTCAATTGAAAAGTCTTGACTTTGCAGTGGAAATGCTAAATTTTTATCAGAAAGTAGATTTTTTGGGGGAAAATCTTGTTTAGTTGAAAATTCATGTTTCCATTAAAAATAAACCTGGTACACTTTTCCAATCTGTTTTATTCTCCATTCCTTTTCACTTCAAAGACATATTTCTTCTTATTAAGTAGCACTATTTGATATCAATTTGATAGCATCCTGTCTTCATCTCTCTTTTCATGTTTTTTGTTTGGTTGGGTTTTTTTGGGGTTTTTTTGGGGGTGGTGGTTTTGTTGTATTTTCTTTTCTGGCCTCTTATAGCACGTTCTGTATTTAAAAGGCATGATGGAGGGGCTGAAACAACAGGCAATCTTATTCCCTTTTCCTTTAAAAGAATATTGAAATTTCCATATAATTGATCGAATATCCAGTTTAGCACTTGCAGAATGTTGCTGCAAGTGCTCTCAGTTCAGTCTGCTGAACTTTTACAAAGGCTCTCCAAGACCTCAGCTGAAATCCTTTCATTAACCAGAGACATAATATGGGCAGTGCTTCTTTCTCACTGTCACCTTTTACTTAAAAAGTAGCAATTAAGTATATTCTTCTCAGGTTCCCTTAAGAATACAGCAACCTATGAGATACATGTTCCGGTCTGTGCCTTTTAAACCAGTAAAATGTTCGTAACTAATGTTTCTATTTAAAAAAAAAAAAAAAAAAAAAAAAAAAAAAAAGGATTTTTTTTTCTCTAAAANCTAATTTTTTTTTTTAAAAAAAAAAAAAAAAAAAAAAAAAAAAAGGTTGTTTCTTTCTCCATTTTCATTCTTGCAATTAGAGAGTTACAGAGTTTTAGATGTGTCCCTGCTACTTTGTTCCTTTCTAGCTTGAAATATTCAGTTTTATAGATATTATGTATCTTTGCTATTAGTTAAAGTAACTGAAGTAGTGTCTTTGTAAACCTGTCTGTTATTATGCTTGCAAAATATATAAAGGACCAATGGTTTGAATGTTTAGTATTTAATGTGTTGCCATGGATGTTTTGAAATGTGGAGATAATTTATTTCAGATAATGTAAACACTAAAGCAACTGTGACTACTTTCTTTTCATGCTTGTTTGTATTTAAGGTCAAGCAGCAAAAGCGTTCTTTCAAAAGAAAGACTTCCATGACAACAAAAATGAGTGAGAGAAAGACGAGATTGTTGATTCACATGTGTCTTTTTAGCCAAGAGAGATCCTGAGATGCTCTTAATTCATTTGTTTACATGACAAGAAAGCAAACAAAAATCAAGGGTAATTTTTAAGCTATTATGCATGATGGGACCCTGCTCTCCTGGAGATGGCTGAACACCTGCCTGCTGGTGGGAAGAGATAAATTATTTCCCCATTTTGCTTTGCTTGCCTGCATGGCTTTTGTTTTCCCTGTGAAACTGTTTTTGTATCAATCCATGAGTTTTCTACCTTTTAGCCTTCCAATCCTCTCCCACTGATGGGGGAGTGGGTGAGTGTCTGTATGGTGACTTGGCAGCTAGCTGGGATTAAACCACGACACCAGATCAGACTCCTGGTCAGATTAAACATGCCATAAATCCATCTGGGCTGTTGTAAAACCTGTTGGAACCTCCTGATCAAATCCTTGGACTGTATAAAGTGCAGAAGATGTCCCCACTAGACTTCTGGTGTGGCTCTTCTGGGTAGGAATACACTCAGGACTCACAGGATTATATTGCATGGAGACAATGAAAAGTAATAAAAGATAAATCATAGCAGATAAATCGTAGCATTTGAACAGGTATATCTCTTGAACATTCATCATACCACTAACAAGCACTGTTAGCAGCACAGGAGATTAGTGGAGCTTCTTTATGCTGTAGATTCAACCTTTTCTATTCTCACCATGCTAGATAAAATCTGCACCAGAAGTATGCTAACAGTTAGAGAGAGCAAGTGTGGGCCTGGATGGGAGAGAGGAAAGAAAAAGAAAAACCTCTATCTTCCCACTGAAGGAATCTTATTCAGCAGAACAATCATAGTGCAGCTGCCTAAGCTGCCACTGTAAACACTATATTTTGCCAAAAGAGCCTCAGGAAATAAGTCTTAACTATGGTATAAGATACCTAAAGCTGTATGTATACATATAACCTTCTAAAAGTAAGTGCAACAGATGTTTAAATGGATCCATATAATTTTATGATTGAAGAAAATCACAAGAAGACTGGAAAAGCTTTATTCAACAAAGTGTGCTTACTGCAAAGAGAGGAATATGAATGTAAAATACTTGTGTGTGTTTTTTCATAACTAGGACACAGAATATTCTTGAATTATGGTCCCAATGTTTTCTGTTAAGTATTTCAACCATTGAATTCACATGGAGATAGATATATAGATGCACATACAAGTAGTGTATGAAAGCACAAAGTTTCTCATTTCAACTGATAGGACTAGTGGAAATATGTAGAAATCTGGTGATATCTGGAGACAAATATCAATAACATATTCAAAAAGATTTGATCTATTTAGATATTCAGCCTATGGATACATTTCATATTGTCTCCAAACTTCAGGTTTTGTACTTTGCACTGTACCTTGTGTATGCTGTCTCAAAATCCAGACCATCATTTCCTCACCAAATCATTTTAATGCAACACACTGCTTGTAACTGCAAAAGATAGGCTGAAGGAGAGAAATCTACCAAATATATTTCAGTTTTCTTCCTTCTTTAATATACTTCTGTGTATATGCTGAGTCAAGAACACAATTTTTCATCTCTTATCTCAGTGAAGATAAGCCATACATCAGTTAAGGAAGGAAAAAAAATAAAACCCTTGCTGAAGTGCTGAACTTGCTTTTAGTTTAAGTAGAGCTATTTGCCTGGTTGCCACAAATATAGAAAATGATTTTTAAACTAGGGCAGGTTTTGCAATACAGGCACTAGCTGTTCCTTCTTGCAGGTTTTAATCATCTCTGGCACTGTAATTTCTTGGTCATAAATGTGTCTTGCTAACCAAGATGTTTGCTGCAGAAAATTTTGGAAATATTGAAGATATATTTGGTTGCAACATGTAAATATAGGCATTGAGTAATAATTCATTACAGGAAAGTGATGTTAAGAAGAGAGAGAAAAAAAAAGTTTTTATAATTATGTGGTTTTCTTCTTAGTGGAAAATAATGTAAAACAAAAGTCAATCAAGTTGCCTACTCTAAGAATATTTGGGCAACTTAAAACTAGTTTTTCTAGGAAATTATAATAAATAATCATATAAAAATAATATATCTGATGTAAAATTTTCCAATTTCTATAATTTTTTAAGGTTCTTACCATATCTAGCAGTGGAAAGGTATATGAGCAGAATCAAGAAGTCTCCAATTTGAAGACATGTCATTTAAAGAAGTACTTGCATAGGACCACTGAATTAAAATTTCTGATAAATCAGAATAGCCACAAGGGATGGTTATGTTTACTGTGGTTTTTTACCAAAATTATTTCTAAAATATTAAGTAAGCATCAGCAAATAGATTAATAAATGCCAGTTGGCATTGCTGCTCTGGGATGTGATTTGCCTAGCTGTAGGCTATTTGTTGAGTATTAATTAAATTAAGTAAAAACTTGCTGTAAGTTTAAGGCCCTAATAAGAACTGAATTATTTTATTAACTGCCTGCAGGCAGACAATTATTTCCATGTCATCACAGTTAATTTTTTCCTATTCTTTTGTGCATTACGGAACAGTCTGTTGAATATTAAATATATGATGATATTCCCATCTATGTCATTTAGGAAATTGTTTCGCTCAGCTCCATGGCTGTCAATACATGCCAACATGTCTGAACAAGGATTCAAATCCAAATCTTTTTTTTTTTGCCATATTCAGTGCAGTATGCAATTTATACCAGAAACAAGTGTTAAGAAAGGGAAAGGTCCATTTGCCTGGAGCTGCAGCTACAAACAGACTGTAGCCTCATTTTCCACTTCCCTGTAGAAACAGTGCCTTTATTTGTATCTGCTTCACCACTTCCACTTTTCTTCACCTCTCCAAGGCATGTGACACAAAGGAGCACAGGAGTTAAAATGCTTTGAGGCAGAAAGGAGGAGATTTCAGTGAAAAGGGAGCTTACACTAAAACTCATGAGTCAAGTTTTTGCACGTGAAAGAAGAAACAGAAAAGCATACACAGATATTTATTTACAGCACAGTCTACCACTGGGCAGACAGGAAAGAAGAGCACACTAATGGTTTCAAAAATGGCTTTCAAGACCCAACTGCCAGCACCAAGGCCAGGTTTTCCGACAAAAAAAGCCTGAATTAAAGATGTAGCTGCTGTCTCTCTCATTCTCCCTTACTTAACATTTATATTCTATCTGAGGTCTGTGATTTTTTTTGCTTTAGAAATGAGTATTCACAGGAGTGGTGTGGAAATGCTTGTGGATTATGTGAAAAGGAAGGCTGAGAGAACACTGAATCACTTCAGTAATAGTGCCTGCACCTACAGTTAGGACTGGGAGAAATCAATATTCTAGTTACCCCTGCGAACCATACTTTGGACACAATAATGAAATAGACTCCAAGAACATGGACTTATTTCCTACCTGGAAAAAATAAACTGGCAGATGAATCACAAGAATGCACTTGGTTTTGTCCCTGGGGCATTTTGTCCCCGGGGCATTTTGTCTCCACACCTAGGCTGATCTGAGGTAGGTTTGAATCATTTAAAGCATCACAAATGTCGAGTCCTGAGTGTCAGTTGCTCAGGTCCCAGATGTACATATATTCTTCCACATTACTTCATAACATAGACATAGTAAGAGTCCCTTCATGATATGGTCCTTTCCAGGAGGGTAAGATGTCAAGTTGCCTTACAATTACTATGGTTTACTAACAATGATGAATTGTTTTTAAGTCATATCTGGTTAAATTACAAAATGCCTCAAATTAATAGTTTGCTCAGCTCTGTTTTTAAAAAAGAAAAAGTGCTTCTCAGATTGTTGTTAAATTAGGATTTGGTTTCTTTAATCTGTCAAGTTTTTGCAAACAAAATATGCCTCATCCAACCTAGCCAATGCTGCACTATGGAAAGTATCGGTTTTTTCAAAGCAAATTATTCTTATCCTCAGACAAGGGATTTTTCTTCAGGTAGAGGGTACTACATGATTAGATCATTTAAGTTCAAACTAACGTTTTATGTTCAGCTATTAGTCTAGGTAGAAAAGCTCAAAATGGGTTTTTGTTTGAGTCCCAGATGACTTCCTGGTTTGATGAAGGGTCTCCTCTGTCAAAAGCCCCAAAGAAAATGAAGCAGTAGAGTGTTTTTGGCTAATGTAAGGAGGCAGTGGTCTCCACAAAAGCACAACAAAAACACCCAAACAACTTACCCTGCCAATTACTACCAAGTGTTACGTCCCTCTTTCAAGCAGGCTGTAGTTTCAGTAGATTCCATGACTCAGTCAGGCTGTTAAAGAGGGGCTGCAGCAGCTGAGGAAGCCTGCTGTCTTCACATAATCCTGATGAGTCACACTGTGGCTCCCTGTGAACCTGAGATGCAAAATCCTGCAGTCCTACATCACAAGACTCCATGTAAATCCTTTGTCAATTTTTATCTACATGAATTTGTAGACTGAGAGTTCTGCTTTGACTGGGATATAATCATAGGCTTACAAGCAAAACAATCCTCTTAAAAACAGTGTTATTTTTGTTCCATGTTTAAGGCTTGCAAAGTTGAAATTTGCCAGTAGTTTTGACGATAATATATAAATAGGATTGAATTTGATTCTGGGTTCTTTTAAAAGGTCACTGAGTCATGAACAATTTTGCATTGAACAGGAGTCATAACTGAGATTTTTAACAATCTATTGGAACCCTAAGAAAAGAGACTGAGGTTTTGTACTGAAGTTTTGTTAGAACTGGTTTGAAGCTCAGAGAACAAACTATTTGATATTTACTAGTTTTATGCAGATGTTGAAAACAATGTAGCTTTAATCTGAGAGGTGACTGTGAGTCAAGTCAAGGCATTTATTTAATGTCTCTTTTGAAAACAAAGCTTGAAGCTCATGGAATTGCTAGACTCATTAATGAGAACAGGTGGGAAGCAGTGAGAATGCATTTAATATTTCACTGTAAAGGGAGGAGAAATCTGAAAAAGAAGTTTCTTGTGACTGGATGAACTTCTAACTTAGTTTCTATAAAGAAAACTTTTGTATTTCTAAGCATGTGAAAAATGGTGGTATGAAAAAGGAGGGAGTTTGTTAGCCTTTGACGTATTCAGCAATAGAGAAGTCCCAGTAGTTGAGCTATAGCATAAATCAGCAATGAAATATCTGATATGAAACCATTTTGTATATTAAACAACATCTGATGGGCTTGTATTTCTAGGCATGCTCTTGCACAAAGTAGGATATGAGGTCAGATTTGTTGTGCATACACAAATTAAACCCTGACTTCTGCTCTAGTACCCCAAAAGCATCTAAAGCTCTTGCAGGACAAGGTGTGAGATGACTCAGGCTGGAAAGCTGAAAAAAGATGTGGGTAGCTGCAACTTTTGAAGGGGATGGTATTTATTGACTGTGTGAATACTTGTGTTTCAGAGTTTAGTCAAGCAGATGATCTTTAACAACTTGAGGGCTCTGCAGTGGGGCAAACTACTGGATAAGAGCTTGTGCTATTTTCATTTCATTGGAGGTGGCAACAAGGATCACTGTTTTATGACTAAGTCTGGTGTGTTCCACCCCAAGGGAAGGAACATACCAGACTAGAACTTGTTTTTTCAGATCAGTAGTAGCCCATAAGATTATTAGGCAAAGGTAAATCAGCCTAAGAACAGACGTGATAAAACCATATATATTTGCAATCAGACGGCTTTATGAAAGTTCTTTTGGGAAATACTAGAAATGTCTGAAATAATCATACTTTAGATATGAATACAACAAAATCTAAAGGCATAGCTGAAGGTTGTATAGGTATGTGGGATTTAATGTTAAGCTAACTCATGAAGGAATTTTAAAAATAGTTTTTAGCAGAAAGGGATTCCAAGGATCAAGTAAGATCTGTCCAATGTCCTGCATAAATTCTCAGGAAGCTATACTATATTCTAATAGTACTTTGTCTGACTTGTTAGGAAGACCCAAGATAGCTGTATTAAATTTAGCTGAGACAAATCTTTCTTTCTTAAAGCTGTCATAACCAGAATGTGCTTTATTTTTTCTTTTATTATATTAATCTTGCTATGTTTGCATGTTATAAATGATGAAGATTTGGTTTTTCTAATATTTCCTTAGATTATTGCAAATAATTCAGTAATAGGGCAAAGACTTCCCCTTCTTTCTTTTAAAAGGTAAATGTCCAATTGCATTTCTTAATTTGGACTAAATGAACATGAACAGTTTAAAAAGCAAAGAGTAGAGTAATATAGATGATATGACATGTCATGCTCAAGACAGAATTAATTCCCACCATGATATTGAAGTCAAAAGTTTTCTCTTTATCACAGAATTATTGCATTTAAATATATAGTGCTAATCAAATTAAATATCATGTAAGGTCAGGGATTATTTAATCTGTGTAAATTATAAAGTGAGTAATTATTATAAGTCTATATATTCATTGTCTTTTGCAGGCTAGTGATATTTGCCTTTTTTTGACATATAAATGAGCATGTTTTAACTCCAGAATTTTAGAAGGTCTACAATGGTATATTTTCTTTCTTTTAGACTTTGTAAGAAATGCCAGGACTGTTTGGGGATTTTGCTGACCAAATGCACTGGTTTCTGGAATTGACTAAGCTCACATTGTAGGGTAATGGCACCTGCTTTGCGTGTCATCATTCCTTCTCCTTTCCCTCACTTTCCCTCAAAGAAGATAAATAGATATACAAGCAAAGTGTAATCATGATTTATGTTTAGACACCTTTTCTTTCTTTGTCTTCTCCTTTGTGTTGTAAAAGCACACAAAAAGTGGAGCTACAACTAAAGCACGCCAATTATGTCAGATTTGCTCTTCATGGTTTTTTGGTTTTTTTTTTTAATAGGTTATAAGTTACTTCTTTAACACAGCAGCATAGAATTAAGGATGTAAAAATCTTCCAAGATTGAGTCCAGCCTTTGAGTGAACACCATCACACCAACTAAACCATAGTACAAAGTGTCAAGTCCAGTTGTGTCTTGAACAATTCCAGGGATGGTGACTCCATCATCTCCCTGGGCAGCTCATTCCAACGCTTAACAACCTTTTCCATAAAAATAATTTTTCCTGATTTCCAATATGAAACTCCCCTGATGTAGCCTGAGGATTTGTACGCCTGTCCTGTTGCTAATTGCCCGGGAGATTGACCTCCACCCTGCTACAACCTCCTTTCAGGCACTTGTAGAGAGCAATAAAGTCACCCTTGAGCCTCCTTTTTTCCAGGCTAAACAATCGCAGCTCCCTCAGACATTTTTCACATAACTCATTCTCTCGGTACTTCACCAGCTTTGTTGCCCTTCTCTGTGCATACTGCAGCACTTTAGAGTTTTCCTTGAACTGAGGGTCACAAAACTGAGCACAGGATTCAAGAATGTGGCCTTGCCAGTGCCAAGTACAGGGGAGAATCACTTTCCTGGTCCTGCTGGCCACACTATTCCTGATACAGGCCAGGATTCTATTGTCCTTCTTGGCTATCTGAGCATATGCTGGCTCATGTTCAGCCACTGTTGACCAGCACACCCAGGTCCTTTTCCACTTGATTGCTTCCCAGACACTCTGTCCCCAGCCTGTGTTCTGCAAGGGGTTGTTGTGACCCAAGGAGCAGGACCTGCCATCTCACATTATTGAACAGCACACTGCCTCAGACCATTGATCCAACCTGTTTACCTCCTTCAGAAGAACCTTTGTGCCCTTCAGCAGGTCAATCCTTCAGCCCAACTTAGTTTCATCTGTGAACTTACTGAGGGTACACTTGACCCCCTCATCCAGATCATCCATAAGTATATTGAACTGGACAGGGCAGAATGCAGAGCCTTCGGGAACACCACTAGTGACTGGATGCCAACTGGGTGGAATTCCTTTCACCACCACTGGACCTGGCCAACTAGCCAGTTTTTATGCCAGTGAACAGTGCACTTGTCTGGGTCATGGGGCTGCCAGATTTTCCAGGGAATCCTGTGAGAAACATTGTCAAGGGGTTTGCTGAAGTCAAGCAGACAACATCCACAGCATTTCTCTCATCCCAGGCCACCTGGTCATAAAAGGAGATCAGGCTGGACAAGCAGGACCCGACTTTCCCAAATGCATACTGGCTGGGCATGATCCCTTGGGTGTCCTGTATGTGCCATGTGGTTGCACTCAACATGATCTGTTATGTAACTTTCTCTGACACTGAGGTCAATCTGGCAGATTTGTAGTTCCTCAGATCCTCCTGGCCCTTATTGTAGATGGACATCACATTGACAAATGTGACAGATGCTCGCTGTCTTTTCCTCCAGTTATCTGGGACCTCCCTGCTTAGCCAGGACTGTTATAAATGACAGAGAATGGCTTGATGAACTCTTCTGACAGCTCAGTACCCTCAAGTGAATCTCATCCAGTCCCAAGGACTGGTGAGTACCTAAGTGGCACAGCAGGCCACTAAAAACTTCCACCTGCACTGGTGTAGACACACTTTGGGTGGGCTATTGATTTCACCACCAAAATGTCCCAATGAACTTCCAGGGAAATTGTAATTAGTGTACCTTAAGTTTGTTTTCCAAATTGGTGGAAATCTGGAATCAGGATGCTGTTGGCATAGTAGATAGACCAAACAAGCTAAGCAATTTATTTAGAGGCAGACAGGAAGTAAAATGATTTTGGCAAAAATTCTTGGGATAGACCCTCACTCCAGCCCTGGAAGAGATCAGATCTGATAATTGTCAAGGCTGAGGACACCTGTTCGACTACTGAGGGTACTGTAAAGGATGGTTATATATGAGAAAACTGTTGGTGGAACTTTAAGGACTGGTGACTATTTGTGTTCATTTATCTTGTAGTAGATGCTAGCTGTCTTTTAAGAATTTATTTCTTAAAAAAAAATTAATATATTGCTGAAATGCAACAGCTTTTTTTCTGATCATCAATTTTTCAAATAACTCTCTGCATTTTATGAGATACCATTATGGTGCTCTATATTGGAGTTACTGCTTGTAACTTTTTATATTTGAAAATATATTGAGATCAGAATAATTTTTACCAATTAATTTTAGTATACTGCAGAAATAAACAATATAATATTTGATTTTTTTCAAGTGGTGTTTTGAGTTGGTTTTATTGCTTATGCAGTTTAAATTGTTTAGTCTTTTATTAAAAAAAATGGTTTTGGTACACTTTGCTACCATTTAATCATTAACTGCAATTTAAATATGAATCTTAATAATTTAGTAGGCAGCTTGCATTAGTTGTTAATTTACTTTAATTCTTTTAATTCATGTTTTCTTAGCAAATCAACAGCTGTATTACCTCTTAATGAAGGTTACTGTGTGATTGCAGGACAGAAAATTGCCTCCCTCACTCTACTAGGAAAACAAGTATATTCTCATACTGGCAGCAGCCCCACATCTCTCCATATCTCTCCAAAAAAACCATTGAACATGAAGAATTTTATTTATTTCATTGGTGGCATGATTTAGGAACGGTGTTCTCCAAGTTAGTGTTCCTACTCAAACACTCCAAAACTCCAAATCATGATCTTCTTGCTCTCTCCCCTTCTCTTCCTCCTTGTGGGCAGATGGAGAGGAGAACTGGAGGCACAAAAGGAAAAGATCACACACTGCGGTAAGAACGATTTACTGCATTAGTTAAGCGTAATGCATAAGAGTAAGAGATAAGAAAATTAACATTACCAGCAACACTATGAATGACAGAGGGTACAAGAGGCAAATGATTCACAAAGAACACCCCAGGAAACCCTGACCACTGCCTCCACAACGCTCCATGACCCAGAAGGGACTCCTTGCCCCCATCACCATCAAATGAGATAAGGAAGTATAGAATAACCTGAGAGTCCTGGCCATACTCCCTCCTACTACTGCAAAAATTAACTCTGTCCTGCCTAGAACAAGGGCAATTGTCCTATATTTATTTGCCATAGATAAGTTAAGGAATTAAAAATTAAAAACAGTATCTATCTTTGTTTCCAATTTTATGAAAGATTTCAGTGCATTACAGATAACTGAAATGCTGTTTAAGTATTTACTCAAGCAATGTAAGTTATATTGGTCAGATGTGATTGGGCTACTGAAATCGCCACTGATTTGTACACCATATGGAAGAGGTATTAGATGTTTTTAATATGGTTGAAACTGAATGTTTACCAAAACTTTAAAATTAACCTTTCACAAACTTTTCAGATGTTTTGAGCTAAAAATTTGACCAAAAAACCAGGCAAAATAAAATTGCCTTGAGAATTCTTGCAAAATCTTTTAATTAGAAAACCATGATTTGCCAAATTCGTCAACCTCTAGCCAAAATTAGAAAGCCATACTAGTGTTTTAGATTTTCTTGGAAGATACCAAATAATGTTTGTACAAGTCAAGACAAACAAACAAAATATTGTGAAATATCATTTTTATTTCAGTTTGAGGGAAAAAATCTGAGCATACTCCTTTCCCTGCTGAGAGATGTTCATTGGGCTTGAGATCCATTCTTAAAGACATCAATAACTTCTGCAGCTTAAACATTTTCAGTCATTTTTAATGTTCATTTAGCTGTGTTAGGTGTCCTCTAATAAATGTGACCTGCAGAATGCTGTAATCAATGATATGTCAGGACTCCATCCAAAGGGTTCTTCTAGTGTTGGACTTCTACACCAAACAAAGCACAGTAGTGCATTTAAAACCATGAATGTTGTTTGAATGATAGCACTAACACCCAGTTTGTTTAAATTTAAAAAGACAATTTCAGACCATGGATTTCAATATGAAAGCCTACTCACATTAGTACATTGTAATAACGTAGTGAGTACAAAACTGTGCAAATAATTCTCATTCTTCCCATACTTTAGTTAGCATACATGTGAGATACTTTAGTAGAGAATACTTTCACACTTATGAGAAAAATCCAGAGTATGCTTTCTTTGTTTAAAATGATAGCAGTTATAAATCAAATTTCCTAGAGAAGAACAGCTTTCTCATGTATATTCAGTCATTCATTGTTTTACAGTAAACCAAAAAAAAAAAATCAGTGAACAAGAGGCTACTATGACAAAGTCATAACTGAAAGAAAGAAGAAATCCTTTCCTCAAATTAAACTATTTTCCAGTGAAATAGTATATTGCATAAAAAATGTCTGAAAGCCTTCTTTTAAATGGTCTGCATGCAAAGTTTAAGTTTAAAGGAATGCTTGTGCTTGAACCTCATGAAAATAACTGTTCAGACATGCAGGTTTGTAAGAGACTTAACAGGACCAACTCTCCCAGCCTGTCCTTCTAAAAGAGATGCTCCATCCCTTTAATTGTCTTTGTCACCTGCTGCTGGACCCACTCTAGGAAATCCATCTCTCTTGTGCTGAGAAGCCCAGAACTGCCCACAGTGCTTGAAATGAGGCCTCACCAGGGCTGAGTGGAGGGACTGGATAACCTTCCTCAGTCTGCTGGCAATGCTTTTCCTAATGCACCCCAGGATACCCTTGACCTTCTTGGTCACACTTCTGGCTCAGTGCCCCCAGGTCCTTCTCTGCAGAGCTGCTTTCCAGCAGGTCTGCCCCCAGCCTGTCCTGGTGCATGGGGATGTTCTGCACTGGGTGCAGGATCCTGCACTTGCCTTTATTGGATTCCAGATAACTCTTCTCTGCCACCTCTCTAGCCTTCTGAAGTTATGCAACTGTTTTCCACTCTACTTAAATGTGTTATCCCAGAGGCATTATCATTGTGACTGAAGGGCTTAGTCTTGAGCAGCAGTGGGTCCACCTTAGAGATGGCTGGCATTGGCTCTGTTGGACATGGAGAAAGCTTCTATCATTTTCTTACAGAAGTCACTTCCACAGCCCCTGCCCCAGATACCAAAACCTTGACACACAAATCCAATTATGAAAATATATGGAAGGAAAATATTACTTGAATTTTTGCTTAAGTGCTGAAAATGAGGATTAGGTTCAGAGACTGGAATATTTTTTCTCTTAAGTTGTAATTACTCTTCTTTTCAACATTAATTTTGTCTCTAGAAGTAAAATCAGTACTATTTTAGACCAAGAAACAATATGGGCTAATACAACTTGATTTAGTTTTGGGATTTCAAGGAACTGAATAATTTCTTTTGATTTCTGAGACCTGGGTACTTGCTGAACTAGTAATTAAGTGTATGAGTGACTAGGGCAGATATTTTCTGAATCTTTTATGGCAATATGTCCTGTTCTATGCAACAATAAAGGTATTGGAACCTTGCTGTGACTGGGCTATGGGAATCTTAGACTGGAATGGATCTGTAGCTTGGCTGATTATTTTTAAGCTTTTTAGTTCAAAATGTGCCTGAATTATCTGAAATAACTCCATAGACAGATGAAGACAGAATACCTTTTTGTTAACATTAATAAAGAATTTCTATCTGATTGGTTCTGCATAGAACAGCCGTTTTTTCTCATGACATGACATTGTCACAACTTTTAAAGACAGTTCTCAACAATGGTATAAGTATTTCAGGGGACTTTCTGATATTTCAGGACATATTTGGAAGAATAGTATGAATTACACAGCAGCAAGCAAGGATGACTGAAATGTTACTACCCCAGATAATTACTTTAGTTTTTCAGTTGTTTCTTTCTTGGATGAGGTTGAGGAGTGTTGAGAGAAGTGAACTTGTACTCATAGGGTCAACTTCATGCTTCTAACATGTTTGCTCCTTACCTTTCCTGGGAGCATGTTTTTCTGCTGACAACTTAAAATCATAACCTTTATACCCTGACTGATGTTCTAACATGACTGCATAATGAATATCTCCTCTCCACCGAAAATCGATTGGCCACTGTAGTCTTTGCCTTCTCTCTAAAATAAAAATATTAGTCATTTTCCTCCTCTCATGCTCCTCTGTGACTGGGGTATTAGAAGGAGGCCTGTCAATTCTGAATGCAAACCTCCCTCATAACAGAGTTTTGAAGCCATGATAATAATCTTGTATAGTGAAAACTAAGTGAATTTGGTTGGGGTTTTTACAGCATATAGAGACCCTAATTTTTTTGTTTTAAAAATTAATGATATCTATTTAATTCATATTTGATTTGCAGTAACTTAGAAGTGGACACTTTGTTTCTCCTTTTAAGGTTAAAAAACAGATGGATTTTTAGAGGTGCTGCAGGATTGCAGCTCCTACTGAAACTGAAAGCAATTTTCATAATATCATGCTGGCACAGAAGCACATGTTATTAAGATCACAGAATGGATGTTGTTCAGAAATAACTTCTGTTTACAAAGAGGGAAGAATTTGGAAGAGGGAAATGAAACTGTTATTACTTTGTGGATTATTGTGTGGTATCTCTTCCTAGAACAATAGCAGTTCATAAAGAGATGAAAAATTGCAGAGAGATAGTTTACTTTTCTAGCTTTCCTGAGCTTTATAATTGCTGTAATCCTAGTTTTTTTCTTTTCTAGGCTAAATCATAAAAATTAAGTGAAATGTATTTCACGCAAACATTATTTTCTCATTCTGCCCCAACGGGAGGAACCCTACCTCACTCCCAAAAGCTCCCAGTTCAAATTACCCTCAGAAGCTTGCATCATTAGGAGTTCAGATGTCTTCCGTGATTATTGTTTCAAGAGAACTAATGACTTTATGCAAATTTCTCTCTGACTTGAAAACAAAGGCTTCATCTTTTTTCACTATCAATGTCAAAATCCAGGAATCTTCAATACAGCATAAGAGACCCATGTGGGCAGTAGGAGCTAATAGAAAGACTAGACCATTACTGTATAACCTGCTGCCAACATCTTGTCTGTGCCCGCCCTTCATCCACCTTACTCTCTTTACTCTGTGTAGTTGATAACTGGGTAGCCCTCTGAAAATATATTTCCTTCCTGGTTCCCCTGACCCTAAATAATGAGAACAACCACTCTCAATGGTAAAATTGCTTAAATTTTTTTATGTTATCACCAACTGGTTTTTTGCAACATCTGTAAGATAGTGAGATAGCCTTGTGAAGATATAAGTATATATAATGCTGCAAAGCACCTGGGTGCTGTGGGAGATGTAACTTGTCCAGCGATGTTGAATGAAACACCAAAGAGATGAAGCCTCAGAACAGCACTTACTAGGAGCAGAAGCTACAAAAAGGGCATTGCTTCTGTGGTAGTTCCCCAGCTTCCCTTCTTATTTTGATGGACAAGGAGATTTGTCTAATTTTTTGATCATTAGAGACAGTACCATGATTATTCTTTACATAGAGGTTGTGTCAGTCTTAAAAGTGTAAACACTTATTTCTTCTCACCACATAACTTGCTAACTTTCAATTTTTTTTCTTAGTATTCATGTTTCCTTTCCTTTCTTTTATTATCCCAGCTTCTATTTTTTTCAATCAATTTTGTTTTAGCTTCAGTGGAAATAAACACAGTAGGAAGTAAATTCTCTGAGACAATCACCATCCTTTCTACTTGTGTAAAAACCTAGCACTTATTATGTGTTATGTAACTTAGCAAGATTGATTTTCTGGAAGTACAAGTGAAAGGTAGGGTGAATTATATTAAGGAAACAATGGCAATCTTACTTCCTGTGCTATTACTGCATTGCACGATGAAAGTAAAAAATAAAAGCAGTTACACAGCTCTTCTCTCTCCTTTCTCCCCACTTCCCACACCACTGAAAATGGAACTGACATTGCAAATAGTATTGTGAATTATTATAATACCTATTTTCACCACTAGGTATACATTCAGATATGAAATAATAATGTCTATTTAAAAATACAAGAAATCCTCAATGTTTTTATAAGTATGACTCCCTCTTCTGTTCCAAATACATTAATGGAATATTAAAACACATCATATTTAGATAATGACATTTAGCTAAGAATTGTGGCTGAACAGTATCAAGAAGGCTTCTTAATATACCAACTTGATAATCAATAATCAAGCTTACATTAAAAGAACAAAATGAAATCTGAGTTTTGAAAATAATGATTTCAAATGTAATTAACAATATTGAGGTATGCTCATCTGTATGACATCATAAAGACTGATGTCTTTCAAGGCTAATCCAAAAATAATCCCCTCCTCTTAAATAAAATTTATTAACCTTAATGTTGGTGTCATTCAAAAAAGTTGACCCTCTGGAGCTTCAAACAAGTATTTTGAAATATACACACAAATGCTCTCAAAGTCAATAGACATTTGTCTATTTTCTTCAATAATGTGAAACCTGGGTCCTAGTTTTCTTATAAGACATTTTCAGGTGATAGAAAAAGCCTGAGAATTTCATGGGCTTATAACTAACTTTATGGGACTAATATAATACACTGAACAGATGTTTTAGTATAGTAGTTTCTGCATTATCTTAATCTGTATTGCTTTCCTAATACTGAATATAATGTACATCTATATTTAAATATGCTAAATAGCATCATATAGTTTTAAGAATAATTTGAAAGTGTGTACTGTTGCTGGATATAAGCCATCTCAGCAATAACACCCTGTTGTTTTACTCTCACAAACAGAATGTTCTATTTCTGACTTATTTTTCATAATCATCCTTCACATCTGTAAAAATAGATGTGGATGATGTCTTTCTGAGGGCTGCTGTTACATTTGGTTGCAATTAAAGCTGCATAAGCAGGGTTCTGTATAACTGCCCTAACAGCCAGTGAAGTT
This sequence comes from Hippolais icterina, assembly GCA_013400075.1. NCBI lineage: Eukaryota > Metazoa > Chordata > Aves > Passeriformes > Sylviidae > Hippolais > Hippolais icterina. Next base: position 317,357 of record VWYN01008775.1, on the reverse strand, counting down.
TAACTTATTATAGAGTTCAGCTGTATGAATCATATGGCATTATTTGGCCCTCCACTGTAATAGACCAAAAAAGCATAGTCTCTTTTATAGTTGCTCTCATCTTCCAGACAATATAATTTAGGCAGTTAGCAGGAAACTTTAGTGAAAAGAACTGATGCATATATTATCCCCTTAATTTTGAAACAGTAAATAAAGAAAGATGTTTTTGTGTAACCTAGAGAGTTCTGCACGTCTTCAGGAAACTTCCTAGAAACACGTAGAGGGAAGAACTACATTTAGCCACCTTGGTCCCCAAGAAGACAGGAAGAATTACCAGGCTGAATAAATATTTCTAATTACTGCTGTTCTTAGATGTCTTCTCAGTCTTGAGGGACTTTGCAGATGCTATATACAGTTGTCTTTTCTCCTACTCTATGTAGGTTGTTGATGAGAAAATGAGGTTATGTTTCTGTTTCTGGAAGTTTGTCTGTGAAATATTTCCTTTCTTGAGACAGGACACTACCAAGGATCTTTTGGTACGTGGTTTTAATAAAAAGTTATTTCAAACTTGAATGACAGATATTTTTATTGGGTTTATGCAGAGAGCTATTAGTAGCAAGAGTCTGCAGAGGTAGATTCTGTGGCAAGAGACAGCTGCCCCTGTGTTGCAGAGAGCCAGTTCCACCTGGCTCTAAAACAGACCTGCTGGTAGCCAAAGATGAGACCATGAGCAAGCCTGGTGGCACCTTGATCATAATATGAAAGCGTGAAAAACTGTGCAGCAGTTATGAGAGAGAGGAGTTTAGACACTGTTTCAGAGTCCATAATTTAATCTTGCTCCAGGATGTGTGAAAATCCCTATGTTCTTTATTTACCCAAGAAAATACATTTCTGGTGTTGAAATTTTTTGTAAAATTTTTAGCTTTCTTGAAATCAGATTTTATTTACAGGAGTTGTTTCTTTTGGTACCTGTGTAGCTCTTTCCAAGTACATTTTAATTACCTTACTATTTCTCCTGAGAATAGCTTGAATTTCAATTATTTGACTCAAGTATGAGAAAGAAAATAATAGCTTTGGATACAGACTGAAGTTTTTGGGTTTTTGGTAGGTTTTTTTGCACTTTACAAATTCAGAATATGATGTTTGCACCTGATTTTCTTTTCTCCATCTGGGATGCCTGCTTTTTGGAAGGTTTTCAGAAAATGCTGAGATTTTAAGGGTAAATTATAATTACCATGAATCTTTCTATCACGATGAAAAATATCCCCACATAGTATGTATGTAATGAACCATTATCATAACAGTCTAAACCAGGCCCATGAAAATCAAATTTCTTGGGTTTGTGGGTTTTATGATACATTGGAATGTCTCTGTCTGAAAGTTTGCTCTTACTAGCTGGGATGATCTGGGGGCTATATTTTCTCTGAGTGATGTTTCCACAAAGATTCTACATTGCTATAATTTTCCTTGTACTGCATCAATGTCACTAACTTCAGTGGAAGGAGATCTGTGTACCAAAATGCTGGGGGAAAAATTTCCTTCCTTCCTTCCTTCCTTCCTTCCTTCCTTCCTTCCTTCCTTGCTTCCTTCCTTCCCCACTCTTCTCTTGTCTTTCATTATAAAATCTTCTTTTTTGAACATATGTAATGAAGTGTTTTTCCACAATATCTATCATTTAGCATCATTAGCAAAGTTAAATAAAAACCCAAGGAAACTTTTCTATAATGTTAAATAACTGACATCAAAAAGTAAAATAGGATTAGATTTAGGTTGTGTTTTAGTGAGTATTTCAGCCTGAAGGCAGAAATCATTTCTTTTGTCAGTACACACTGCAAATACAAATCTGTGTGCCTTTACTTAGAATGGACAACTATTCTCAAATAGCAACACAAATTTGAGTGCAGAGATGGAACTGAAGATAAATATAAACAGAGGATCCCAAACTGAGCAATGCTTTCAAAAGTCATAAAAGTGATTTTAAAATCAATTTGGTATTTGATCAAATTCCACTTTAGGTTTTAGAAGATGGAATTGAAATGCTGAGACCACTTGGTGAGATAAAGTCCTTGTAACAAAAGCTCCACAGTTTGAATGCTACACTGCTTTTTTCTTCTGAACATAAAAAATAATTCATATGGCTCTGACATGCAGGCTGTGCACCACAGTGCTTTGGCTGAGCCTGCCAAATAATTTGTGATGATTACCTTTTTAAATTTCTCTGGTGGATTTGTTTTTCTTTGATTTGCTTTGTATTTCTTATTTGAAGTGCTTTCTTGCAGCTTTAGTTATTTAAATATGGGTTTCAGCCTGCTATGAAAAATGGGCGTACACACACCATTATTGCCATTGTAGCTTCCCTGGTAAGAGAAGTGTGACTGTGAATCCTAGGTGTGGGTGCTGGTCCTGCTTTTGGCTGTTGAGAATTCTCACATCTTTTACATTTTTAAGTGGCATAGTTAACAAGACATATAAAAATTCATTTTCCATGCTTTATATAAGAGGAGGAGTCGCGGTTGTCCTATTAATATCGACTATAACTTCCCTGAGACATTAAAATCTTACTGTATATTTCCCTGTCCAGCTTCCAGTTTCCAAAGATCACCCTGGTCCCAGATACTATTTAGCACTCTGCAGTTCTGTTTAGGAGTAAAATCATAGTGAAGAAGGTGAGCAAAATACAGACAGAGCCACCAATATTTTTAGTAGTAGCATGAGCATTTGTTCACGTTAAGAGAGTGTGTGTGTCTGTAGAACAACCTACTTGACAAGAGTCATTAAATATCTATGAAATATTATTCTGAACTAGTATCATGCAGAGTGCACAGAAAAATGTATTAAAAAAAAAAAAAAGGAAAATCTCCAAGTCTGGGACAAATGATGAGGCTTGTGGGAAGAGCCTTAGGGCTATCACCTGAACATAAATTGAATTTACTAATGACTGTTTTGGAGCAGCACAACAGCATGATTAAATATTCAAAGCTTGAATTTTCAGAGAGAGGAATCACTAACTTCAGATGAAGTTTTTGTATATTGGGGAAATCAGACTCTATGAATATTTTTTACTTTATTGTTTGCTAGAATGACATATTCTCATGTACAAAATAAGTTACAGGCAAATAGATCCTAAGATCTCTTCCATGTTTTTACAGTTTTTCTACATTTGCAACACATATAATAATTGTCACAATGTGACATCTTTAAAGATGTGCACGGGTGTTAAATCAAAACATTCATTGGAAATTGGAAAATGATTTTATGTCATCTTAATAGGCTGAAGGATATTAGGCAGATTGACTGAAGCTCAGCTCTACTATTTACCTACTAGTATGTAAACGTGATTCTTCACTGGACAATCAAGTTGTAAAAGGAAGCAGATCTGCCTTTCTGCTTCAGTCAAAGAGGTCATACAATTGAGGGTGAAGTGTTGAGTTTAAAAACCTAACTTCATGCCTATGAGACTAAAACCTCCATTTGATATGGCTTATTTAGGGACACAGACAAGGGCTGAGAAGTGCCTTCTGTGGTTAGCAGTCTCCTGCTGCATAGTTGCAGAATGAAAGTGATGACCACTGAATGTCTGTCCACTGATGATTAAACTATGACTCTTCCAGAGCAAGAAACAGAACTGCATAACCAAATGAGGTCGAGGGATGATAGAAACTGTGCAAGCTGGCCTCAGACGAGGACACTAGGTGTCACATCTGCACAGTCAGAGTAACTACGTTACCAGACAGATAAGACAATAATTCTATGTCTTGTCTTGGATAGGGTTAAACACCTCTCATTATCAGCTGAGTGGGAATGCTTCAGCTGCTATCTGCTGAATTTCTACTTGGGTGTTTCCTAAATGGCTCTCATCTGAGCACTGAGTCATCCTGTTGTCACTTGTCTTTTGAGATCTGAACTCACAGCTTGAGGTGACAGAGGTACAAGTTTAGCAGTTGTGGTTAAGATGTTATTTCCATTTTAAGTGCTTAATTTCTGCTGCTTATCTCTTTCCAAGCCATTTACTCTTAGAAGGAAATTTCTTACACTGGTGTCCAATCCAGAGGTGAAGTGCCTCAAAAGTTTAATAAAAATCCATTTGGTTGTTACTGAAGTATCTGAATACAGTAAGGCTAGAGGGGAGTGAGGAAGCACTTCCTGCTGCTTAGGCTATGTACAGCAGATACTTTCCTAGTTTCTGGAAAGCATCAGTGTAATTAATTTCCATGCTGGCATTCTTTGTGACATTTCAAGCTGTCACAAAGCTGTCACTTCTCTATCTGGTAATATTCACCCGATACACATTTTGTCTTACCATGAGGTACAAGTTTTGTGGCCTCATGTTCCCCTTGTATGCACTTATAGGGCTCCATTGGAAAGAACAGAGAATATCTATTTCAATGTAGTAGATGAAAAAAGTTTAGAAACTACAAAAGTGCTCTGACAATTAAAAAAAAAAAAAAAAAAGAACTCTGGGAAGATATTTTAGTCCACCCCTTAGAGAAATAGTAAAATCTATTTTCCACTAAGTTTGGGCATTTTGTTGCATTTTTCCAGCTGAACATAAACCCAACACATTCTGGAATCTCAAACCAAATTTCAAAAATCCTCCAGGATTTTCCTTAAACTGTTCTGAAATAAAAATGAATGTGCAAAAATCTTATTCTTACTTCCAAATTTCTGAAAGCAAGTTATTTACCCAAAATTAGACACAGCAGACCAAATCCAAGTTTGAAAAATTTAATCATTTCCCAGGTTTGAAGAGACGAATGGTTCCTATGCACGAGTTCTCTATCTATAGAGATGCTCCCATATAATTCACTGTATATTCAGCACTTCATCCTGCCTGTTTTTCTACACCTGCTTGTTCTGTATATGTCTCTCATTTTCCTATCATGCTTTTCTCTCTCTAACATTGCACTGTAAACTGACATTTTTTTTTACTTGCCAGCATGGTGATGGTACCTTTAAAACACCCAGCATGTTTTTTACCCCAGAGAAATATATATCGGGGAGTCACAGTTTCCTACTCCTTAGGAAAGTACTTTCAAAGGTACGTGTAACAAAGTGCCATGAGAAGGACAAGCTCACAATTTTATCACAGATAAATATGATGGAGAAGTTCTTTTTTTGGGCTACAATGCTCCAGATTAGCTGGCAGAAGGGAAGAAAAGGTGAGAGGAGACAAAGACATAACTTCTGCTAATGTCTGGAAGGTAGAAGAGTACAGAAGCAAACTGCAGACTCAGAGGAATATCAATTTCCTTCCTGGATCCTGTCTGTACACCCCATTTCTTCACTATGACTAGACTTGTTGATATGCAATGGAGAGGGAAAACAAGTCATAAAGGATGATAAAAAATTGATGTAGAGGGAGTTTCCAGCAACTCCCAAGAGAAAACAGAGTGGGAGACTATAGCTAATGCAAAGAAATAATCTGTTAAAAGTTTTGGGTTCAGTGGTTTAGTGGTAGTGTGCATGGGAGGAACCCATGTTCATTATTTTCTCCATAAACTACAAATGAAAGATGTGATATCCTCAACTCATGAACGCTGGAAAATTTTCATCTGAAATACAGGAAGATTTATGCATGGACAATTAAAAACCTAGAAAACAAAATCCACAGAGCCACTGGCTGCAAAATCAGAAAATGTTTTCATGCTGTGTGATATCAAAACTACTTGTATAGGTATATTATGATTTAATTTCTTATCCTGCTACATGGAGAAATAAGAAAATTGTACTTGACTATTCTTGGTCTCTTAATCCTTCTGTAGACTAAGCAGCAGACTGAATGAAAATATCAAGAAATTTTTTTTAATGACTGCAGAATATTTTACCATTATAATGATAGAATCAGTCTTGAGATGCAATTTATCCCACTGGTGTACATACTGAGAAATATGGATTACACTTGCTATGTTATTAATTTTATTTTTTTAATGTAAATTTCTGTTGTTAGGTGAAAAAGTGAAACAGATCTGTCCTTCCCATACTCACTTGAAGTTAAGCATGGTAATACCTTCTTGGCTTTTTGTACTACTTCTCATTGTCTACTCTGGCTGCCATATGCACAAGAATACAGGCAGCAGATTTCATATTTTGACAATAAGGCTGGTCCATAGGGGTTGTTTAGTTAGGCTTTAAGGACCTAAATGCAAATAGATTAATTCTCCTGTGACTTAATTTTGTTCTTCCATTGCCACTGTCTGCCTCACCAACAAACCAAGATAAGAAGCTGTTAGTTTTCTTTCTCTTCAGGGAGATGTGCCAGAACTTAGCAAGTGGGATTTTTTTGGTTTGGTTTTGCTTTGTTTTGTTTTGTTTTGATTTTTTTGCCAGCAAGCATGTCGCCCCTGTTCATTCTTATCATTATGAATAGCTCCTGTTTTCCTTTTTCTCAACTGTCCTCTCTGCAATGTCTAGGAAGTATCTTCTGAGAATTTTCACTGAAAAATATTCTTTCCTATTTTTATACTCATTTACTACTTCTATTTTTATTCATTGAGAACCTATATATATCATTAAATTAAAAGAAACAAAATATACAGCTTTTTAATGTATTTGAAAAATTGAGGTTTGCATTGAAGGTATTCTGAGTCCATAATTTATTCAACAAGGAAAACAGAAAAAAAACCCCCAAAACAACCACTTTTTTGTGCTTTCAAAAGTCTTTAATTTTCACCCATAAAAGGATGATTGAATATTATCCTATTACTACTGATGCACATAATTTTTCCCCATGTGTCTTTAAAACCCCATGGAAAAAGCAGACATACTAATTTATTGCTTTCTTAAGTTCTCCATTATGTTAATTGGAATTACTCCTATTAAAAAAAAGAGACCAAAACCCAAACAAAAAGATGATGAATAAACTAGCTGCTGCATTTTTTTTTCCTGTGATCATAAATGAAAAAGGAACACATATGTTGTCAATAAAATATTACAATATATTTTAGTCCTCTTATTTTTGTGAAGGGCTAAAAAGTTCTTTATAAACAAGGAAGAATGAAAATGTTCAGAACACATGATGACTGGAAAATTACAGACTTTTCCTTTTTTATAAAATACCTTAAAATGTTGTACCAAGTCTAATAATGTTATATTCAGAAAAAACATGCTATGAAATATGGGCTACAAGATTCTGTCCCTTTCTGCTGAAGGGAAGATATTAAAATAAATATCACTATAGGGCCATAAATACATCAGTTTTAGAAAGCTTGTGGATTGCAAGATCCACAACTATTTGAAGGGGACGCTCTATTACAAGTTTTCCTTAAAAATTGCATTCTCTTTTTTTATAATAATTCTTTACTGTATATGACAGGATGAGTTAAGTATTGCACTAGGTACTGCCTTCTGAAGGAATGTAATTAGATTTTGGTTACCCCTTAATGCCTCATGATTATCCAGATGAGTTTGCAAGCCAAATAAGCTGTTCTGGTAGATAACAATCCCTGACCTCTTCCTCTCTTCCTGAAGTCTTGTGATTCCCACTCATGTGACAGAAAATACAATTTTCACATGAGTGAGTCCTGCTACCATACTATGTAGCAGGTCCACAAATGTCATTTTTGTCCCTTGCCCTGCTTGCCCTGTCACTTGTGTTTATTTCCCTTATTTTCCTTCCTAATTTAGCTTCCCTGATTGTACATAAAGGGTCACTCTTTTTTTGCTAGATAGTGAAGTTAAGAGGGCTATAGTTACAGTGGTGCATAGCAGGGAGTAGGTAGAGCAGCTCTGTGTTTTTGAGGATAATTATGACAGCTTATGCCCATAGGATCTCCATGAACAGCTGTCCTAAATTATATTATCATTATCTTATATAGTTGACTCTTAGGGAGTGACTATGGGGGTATAAGTATTCATCAGAAAAATAATTTTACTCATATTTCCAGTTCTTACATCAGTTGCTATTTCCACATGTAGATAACACTGTTTGTTGGAGAAAGACTTGAGAGGATAAACCCAGAATGAACATTTTGGAATCTGGAAGACTTTCATGGTGAATAGCCATATAGTGAGAAAGTTCTCTGAGCTAACCAGTAATTCTGAAATCTTCTTGACCGTTAAGCACCCTGTTCCTGAAATATAGGGAGCAAAACTACAGGTTTTTTGCTCTAGGTAACATTTAGGAATGACTTTCCTCCTCAGGATATATTCCTGGTATTTGGAAAATGCCATAACTAATTTTTTGTCGATGGAAATATGTTTGTGTTTGCAATGTGGTACTTCAAATATAATAGATTAATTTCATTATTTGAAGGTGACGGGACACAGTTGTACACCAAAAAGATGTTAAAATGTAACAGTATTGAAAATGGGAAAAGAGAAAGATTATTTGAATAGTGTCAGACTCGTTTAAAAACAGTTTGCACTTTTATCTAAGTCTCTTTTTCCCCTTGACAATTTTTGAGGTATCATTTCCTGCTGTTAATTGCCAGAGAAAAGCATGCTGGCAGTGTGAAGCTGTGGAAATTGTGGAGCATCTCTCTTTCTGTATTAATTGCTACTTCAGATACATATACCACACATACTGTACAGAGCTTTCTTCTCTGTGTGCCACAGGGAAATTTCAATATGACGTTAAAAATTGGCTTGTTTTTCTGTTTGTATTTTTGATCAAAACTACAAAGTTCTCTCTTGCTTTGCTTACAGAGGTGCATGGAAGGGATTCCCAGTGCCTAGTCTGTGTGAGACCAAAACTCTTTCAAACTCATACTCCTGGGCCTCTGTACTAATGATAATAGACATTAAAGTCTACACTTATGTCTAAAGGGTATTTATATGTGTTGCATGAAGTAGTTACTAAATCTCTGTACAATTTGCTTTGCTTTGTGCAGAAGTATTTTTTGAAGATAACTACCCCAAGGTTACTTAGAAATTACTCTTACATGAGAGAATTTTATTTTCTCCCTTGGTCTTTCTATGCTATTAATAAATGATGGCACAATAGAAGTTAAAATTCTAATGGAAAGCTTAAGAAATTACTGTGATAAGAGGCTAATATTAATTAAAAGTAAAATAATGGTCCTCAGCTAATAGGCCTATTCTAAATAATATCTCCTGTTTTAAGGCCAGATTCCAATACAGTTTTCAAGCTCATTGCTTTTCCAACTATTGTCTTAAGGAAATAAATTTTTTCATCTTCCATAGGTTTTCTGGACCATTGGTATATGCATTATCAGTTACTGAATTTGCTTTTAAGTATTTTGTATTGTTAGGAGAATGGCTAGAACTCATGATGTAATATTCCCTGGGAAGTTTTTGTTATTTATTTGGTAGCTTACATACATTCCTGGCCACTTCTCTAGATTCCAGTTTCCTGGATGATAGTTATTTTTTTCATCCACTTGGAAACTACTATTCTTTTGTGGAAATGTTATGCAAATTAAGTTTCACATAATTCAAGTTTATTTTGGAAGAGAGAGGACTAGTTAGAACATGAGTAAGTTCTGATAAAGTTTGTTCTTAGATGAGAGTGTTCATGACATATACTGGTACCAATTAAATACATTAATTGATAGCTGAATTCCAAAAAGTGGCAAAATATATTGAGCATCCATCTAGCATTTATCTAAATGACAATCTCTTCTATAGAACTTGATTAACCTGAATGGCTGAGTGAGCTTAAATGATATTGTTTGGAGCATACTGAAAAACTGTACGCTTAAATGTGCTTTTTGGATTTAAGAAAAAAAAGTTAGGGAGTCAAATTTTAGGAAACTCTTTGTTCCACTGAGCCATATGTTTTGGACAGAAGCTGAAAATTTATTTTCCTATATTTTCCTTCTGCAGGATACCATTTGTATCAGTCACAGCTCCAGTTTTCAGCAGAGAGATTTTATGGCAAACTGGTTTATGACATGTCCCTTCCACTTATTCTTTTTCTCTTACATCCTACTCACATTCCAGTCCTGTGCTGGAAAATCAACTTATTCTATTCCACTGGATTACAATCTTCTCCATGTACCAAATGCATTCTCAGTAGGAAAAACAAATTCTCAAATTGAATATGAGGTTCCTATTTGCCACACTAATAGATGCCTTTCTAAAGTAATTAAATAAACAAATACAAATAAGTAGTATACTTGAATAATTAATAGGCAAAATGTAATGTTTCATTTCAACTTAAAGCTAATTAAATGTCTTGCAGTCAGTGCTCTTAGAGTGGTACAATATTGGAGGAAAAATTATATTAATCATTCAGTAGTTACTTCTATTATAAACTAATTAATTTGTTTTCTGGCTTTGTCCAATTGGTAAAAGCATCTAGAAACAACAGTCTTAACTAAAAACACTTAGAGCTTAAATCTTGTAAGACAGTTCACAGAAAAAAGTATTTCTGTACTCTTTTTGATAAAAATCCCTGTTATCTAGACAAAGGTAACTAATTTATTCACACAAAATAAAAGAACAAATCAAAACTTTGTGATACCAGCTGAAAAATAAATCTGTGTAAGCTTGTATGGCTGTGTTGAGCTACCCATAATGATTTTATATGTGGGTGGAACGTGACTGATCAGTTTCTGGGATTTCAATTTTGGCTTAGGATTTAATTTGATTTTAGGATTTCAATCCTCAGGCAGAGCTCCATGAACTCCATCTGGTCATAGACAATTCCTCCTCATCTTCCCTGCCTGACCTGCCTAGGATCTGTATCCTTCTGTTTCAACACTCCAACCATAGGAGGTATCCCACTATGTCTCAGTGATGCCAGTAAGATTGTTGCCCTGCAGATGTGCCCATGTCTCTAATTCCACTTCTTTAGTTCCAGCCGGTCAATTTTGGGTTTTCATGGTTTATATATGTTTTCTATAAATTCCTTTTATTGGACAAAGCAATTGTAACATATTTTTGGAAAGTATTTGTTTTACTTACAAGCACCCAGCATTAGGAACAGGAGTAGTAACTCACCCAAATGCATTGGAAGGAGGTGGTCACAGTCTGGATTTTTGCAGCCAGATGGCCATAAAACTAACTGATTGTGCACACCTGTATTTCAGTTTATTAACTGAGCCCTGTTCATAACAATATCAAACCAAAATTGCTCCCCAAACAGCAGAACTAATGAAGCTTTGTTTTCTACAGATGTTCTTAGGTACCAAAGACACTGTGCAATGTCACTGATATTTGACATACCTTCTCATAGTCCCTAAACAGGCTCTAGTAACCACTGGTCACTTTCACAAATCCAGCAATTTCAGTGCCACCCCCCAGCTGTTTTCCTCCTCTCTGTCCTTCTTTGCATGGCTTGCCAAGTAAGTGCCATGTCCTTGATGTAAAGCTACTTTCCGACTACCTGGCCTGACAAATACATCCTGACTGCCTATGTACGAGCAGTCAAATGAATGAGGATTAAAAATGACCTCACAATTATCAATTCCCACATAGAAGCATTACAGAGACGTCTCTTTTTCACGCCAGTTCTCATTCAGCTTGTAGAGAGGGATAATATTTTGTAGACTTGTACCTCTTTTTTTATTCTGTTGTGATTAGGTACTGGATTCAAACATAGTAGGGTAAATCTAATAGGCAAACAGATATTCTTTATGAATTTGGAAGTTACATTTCCTTAACAACAAGGATGGCAAATGCAAAATATTAACATTTTTAAATTTCTTGAACTTTATATCCTCCAATTAAAATTAGTTATACTGATCTGTCACTGAAAAACAGCGACATCTTTTTATTTCTTTAACTTAGTTAGAAACTGGAGCATACTCAATTTCAAAACCAAAGCAACTTCATTTTACCTTTAAATAAAGATTGGAGTTATTGGACTCAAAGCCTTTCATTCAGGTAGGTATTTTTGCTTTTGCTTTGATTTTGTTAGGGTTTTGTTTGGTTGTTTGCTTGTTTGCTTGTTTTAAATTCAGTAACATATTACTGATTTGCTTTAGCATTTCACACATAAAATCTGTTGTATTATGGAGGGCCAGTATATAATTTATTTTCTGTTTTTAGTACAATATCTAGGTCTATGTGACTTCCATGTACTAGGAAGATAATTTTTCATTTATTAAAAACGACTGCTGTTGCAAAATCTATCAAAATCTAGAAAAAAACCCCCAAGTATATATAATATGTGAACCATTGGTGCATATGAGTATTGTTATACCGAAAATTTGTTTCTGAAATCTGAAATAGGCATCAATACACCTCTAAATCTTTAAAAACCTTATAAATATGCATACTCACCACCTCCCATTTTTAATTCTTAGATGTAGCAGATTTACAGTATCACTCAAAGTAGTCAGATTTGAGCTATTTTGAATGAAAAGAGACACACGATGACTCAAGAAAGCCTAATGGCTGCTTATTACTCTTTGTTCAAAGTAATCTTTTCTGCTGTTCTGAACTGGGTAAAAATGATAGTGAGTAAAAGACTGTTCCTCACACAATTATCTTATGAGCCTGTAGAGTCACAGAGGCCAAAATAGTATCCTGATCCACACACAGACAGCAACAGAACAAAATGACCCATTTCTATACTATTAAATTCTCTTTTATTTTAAACAGAGTGCCTGCAAACATGCTGCTAACAACTTTTTTTTTTTTTTTAACCAGGCTTTTATTTCTAAGAGTAACACCTCTGAGAAAGTGTAATACTGGGCGTCATCTTTATATTGCACTCCCCTTCTTTCTTAAACCATCATTTCAGCCTCTTAAGAGGATAAAAAATATAGCTAAAGCAAACATCCTTCACTCCAAAGATTTCCACTAGAAGAGATTGGCAGAGGTGATATTGGCTCATCCAAAGGTCAGTAATAATTTCCCAAAGCTACTTCCATTTTAATTTTTTAAGTATTGTCACTTTCATTTTAGACACTTTCATTGTCAGACATCCCATAATGATTTCTTCTTCCAACAAGTCTCCCAGTGTTGGGATCCTTCAGTCATCTTATATTTCAAGATTTTTCTATTTTAATCCACTGGGGTAGTGTTGTAATGCATGTCCAGACATATAATGGATATATATGTAATGCATATCCAGTAACAATCAGTTTGCATTTTTTTAATTCTTTGAAAGAATATTTCATTTTTGTTTTGACAGTTACTTTTAAAGAGACATACACTCACAGAATAATTTGGGTTGGAAGTGACCTTTAAAAGTCATCTTGTCCAACCCCACTGCATGAGCAGGGACATCTTCAACCTGATGAGGTTGTTCAGAGCCCCGTCCAGCCTGACCTTGAGCATTTCCATAGATGAGGCATCTACCACCTCTCTGGGACACCTGTTCCACTGCTTCACCATCCTCATTGTACAAAAATTTCTTACTTATATCTCATCAAAATTTGCCCTTTTCTAGTTAAAAATCAAATCCCCTTGTTCTATTGCAGGAGGCCTTATTAAACAAGCCTATCCTCAACTACTTCTAGTACGCTGATTCCCAAAATACAATCAGGAATTTTTTGCAAGGATGCAAATCACAATGGGCCACAGTAATGTTGTGGACCATTTTGATAACTTCAAAACATAGAAAAAACCCCAGATTTCCTTTACTTGGAACAGTGCCTGGGATTGTTTAATTTCCTAATATAGATACACCAACATCCAATCAGAATTTTCAGCTGCTGATCCCACAAACCTATTGTACATAAATTTTCAGAAGAACATATTTTTCCACCATGTGCTCTACTTCCCTTATTATTTTCTTTAATATGAAGAAAGCTTTGGTCAGTTACCCTTCATTAATAACTCAATATAGATTAACCTAGCTAGAAGAGTATAAAACATATTTTTCAAAAAACATGTAGAAGATATTTTGATCCTTTTATCCTTTTCTGGAGAGTTTTAGTGCTCTCAGAAATAAGTGGCTTAGACACGCTTCTAAATTTGGGATAGGGATCCATAGATAAGTATGTGTATTTAAATTTTACATTTCATTGTTGCTCTGATCTACTATTTTCAGTAAGGTTTTCACCAGAGAACCTCATGAATAGGGTTTGGAAAGAAGATTTGTGAACCATCTGCAGTATCAAACTGTTTTAATGCAGTATTTTTAGCCATGTTTCTTGAAGAAATGAGATGCATGCAGCCAAATTGTCTCTCCATCTGTGTATTAGTAAATATCTCCTAATAACTTTAGAATCTGATGGTCATTTTAGTTAAATCTTCCTGAGTGTATAGTTGTCAAGGTTATTCTATTACTATTAATCTAGTAAAAACTGCTGAGTGAGTAGACATACATTACTAAAGAAAAAGCAAATGTAAATCTGGCCTGTATTTCCTGCAGAATGAAATAAGCATCTACCTAATCAATAGACTTGAAGCTTTGAACCCAGCATTTTTTCTATTAAATGAAAAATGGAAGGGAATCTTGTGCAAGGGAGAAACAAAAGGGCTTTAAGGACATGACAGAACAGAGGAAAAATGGAAATTATTAGAAAATACAGAATATGACCAAATAAAAATTTGAATTTAATTATCTCTGCTTGTCTTTCAACAACTCCCTTTTCTTAGCCATGTCATTATATTAGCACCAGTGGATCAGAAAGTGATAACAACAAGAGAAAGGTGTTAATACAATGTTCATTGTTCAAATGCCTTTAAATATAAGGGTGAGAAAATTATCAAGCAGCTGACATTGCAGGGGCTGCTGACAGGCAGTCCAGGTGCCAAAGACAGCATAGAAGGATTTGTCTGAGGCAGATTTTAAATAAAAACAGGAGGTACAATACTGAAGCATAATATCTGGAGAGTGGCATCTATGAGAAATAGGGTTTTGTTCTGATTTCCAGGAGATCCAAACTCAGCAAAAAACCTCTGGGATCTGCTGCTTTACCCAGAGACAAAATACAGAAATTAAGATACCTAGACTCCTTTTCCTCTGAGAGAAGGCATCCTCAGGATGCCACAGCATTCTATCTCCAATTTGAGGATGAAAAAATGCAGCCTGACACAGCAACCTTGAAAGATTGCTGACCCTCTGTTGTAGCTTTTAGTTTGGATGCAACCTAAATTAAAAGTTGCTTTTTCTTTTTTCTGTGTGGTTCTAACTTTTCAGAGAGAGACATGCATTTCTTAATTTTCCTAATTTCTTAAGAGAATAGAAAATCTGGAGGGAAAAAGATAAGCTTACCAAATGGGCTTTTTTTGTTGTTGATGTTGGGTTTTACTTTGGTGTTTTGGGGAGTGGGTTTCAGGTCACCATTATAATGAAAACCATTGAAATTGAATCTAAACCAGGCTTAGACTCTGATTCATCCTGAAACCTAATCTACTTCTCAATGCCATTAATTTTCTATAGTTATACTCAAGAAATTTAAATACCTGCCTGGTATCTTAGCTTTGAAACCTTGTGGTAAGTCAAGGGAATAACAATTTTAAATATACTGCCCCTGAAAATATGAGAGCTACAGCAGATAGTTAAATGCATGGATAGAGAAAGGGAGCATTAGCTATCACCAATATAGCTGGTGAAGAAGGGAAGCTGTGAAAGACTCTGCCTCTCCTCAACAAATAAGCTTTATAGAAGAATACATGTTGTTTCTAATTTCCCTGCCTTTAATAGCTAAGAATAGAAACTATTAGCAGAGATTATAGCAGTGGATATGTGCCAAAGTAATCACACTTTTTATTTTTAGAGGTGTAGATAAAATAAAAAATACTCTATTTATGTGGAAGATGCTCTCTTTGCAGGGAGGCATGTAAGTAATGCATAAACATGCATCAACATATATATATATATATATAGTAAACGTAGGCAGAATTTCCTTCCTCTGATCTGCATTGCAGATATCATATCTACATCAGGAAATTGTGCTGCATATTCTCATTTTGCATACAGAGTAGCCTGACAAAATTTGCATTAGAGTTCCACAATTTATATAATGAGAGTATATTTTTCCCAGATATCTAAAGTTACAGGTTTTTGCTTGTATTGGAACACTGGGGTTTTTATGAAGTTTATTTATTTATTCATGCATTTATTCTTTAATTTCTTAATTATAACATTTATAAGATATGGTTAGCTAAAACTCTCAGGATTTGATCTTCAAAACAAACCTTATTCATTCTGATTCATTTAAAATGAAAAAAAAAAGCCATCTATTTCAATGATGATTTACTTTATATCTGAAAGAGTTTGCAGAATCACCTTAGATTCTAATGCATCTTTTACCCCATTACCACTTTTTGAAGCTAAAAGATAAAATACAGAAGTAAGATCTTTGTTTCCTTGTGATGTTGCTTATAGGGTATTATATTTTCATACAGAATTTAATTATATTACTAAGGATTAATAATCTTCTTTGTCTACACAGCAACACTTTAAATATCTAAATAAATGATTGCACATTAGGATGTTCATTAACAAACAAGGATATATTACTGTCAATTTATTTCAGAGAAAGGTTATTGATTATTTAAACACAAAGTGTTTCAGTAAAATATTGCTGGAATCCTTGCATATAGAAAAAACTAATGATGTCTTTGACTTTACATCAATTATGAAAAATCTCAGTGCAGGCTGAAGATTTGACACTTTTTATATTTTGATGCCTTCAAGAATCACCAGGCAAATATTCTTTTTTCCTTCAAGGCAAACTGCTACAAAATCCAGTGCAAAAAGAAATGAAGGTCTCCATTTTAAGAGACCTTTAGGATATTGGTTTGAATCTTTATTGTCTTAGAAAAATCACTTTGAAAAATCTAGAAAGCCACAACTTATAGTACAGAGTGAATGCAGAAGTCTGTATTCCACATCTCATAAGAAATTTATTCTTTTTTTTTGTTGTTGTTGGTTTTAGTTCTTAAAAGAAAACATATTACATGAATCTATCATAAGAACTACTCTTCTGACGTATATCAGTCATATACATGTGCATCAATATTGCAATTGCATCAACCATTGCCTGCATGAAAACTGAAAAGAGATTTTTTGCTCTACTGAAATATTTTGCATTATGTTATGGTTTGGTTTGTTGTTGGCTTTTTCCTCAACATAAATTTCTTAACTGTGTACTGTGCCATTCCCTTGTACTTAACATTATGACATGAATCTGTCACCCTCTCTTGCCCATACTTTGTAGGTTGATTGCTACAATAAGCTGCTCAACATAAAGTTACTGTAGAAATTAGTATTGAAGATTGACATAGCTGTCCTTCACATGATGTTGTAAAAAAACCAAAAAATTGCTTCTTTTAATATGCAGTGTTAAACATGCTGTATCACAAACAAGTTTTTATGATGAGAAAAGACAATACGGAATATATTGAAGAGAAAATATTTTTCTCCATACAAAGGGAATATTGTTCCAAAGAGGTAAAACACTACAAAAAGTTTCTTCCATAAACTGCATCTTAAAACATAGAGCACACCTAAATAAGAGTATACATACATTTTAAAGAACAGAAATTAAATTCAAACTTTGCAGATCTTTGCTTGATTTATGCTGTTAATTGAAGTTTTCTTGATGACAATTTTATAAAGTTTCTCTGCCCTTAATGAATTTTTCATTTTTCAGATTAAGCTACAAAAGCAGAAAACATTAGAAGTCAGTATCAGAGTATTATAAATAACAATATTATGAGAAAAATTACTTTCAAGATAGAATATCAGAGAACAATAAAAGTTTGGATTCTTCATTTGTTGAAGACTTGACAAAGATCATGAAGCATGGCCTTCAGGTGAAGGGAGGTGATTCTCCCTCTCTGCTGAATTCTCCTGAAACACCACTGGAGTGCTGCATCTAGCTATGGGGACCTCAGCATAAAAAGGACATGGATTTGCTTGAGTAGGTCCAGAGGAAGGCCATGAACATGAGCAAAGGCTGGAGTACATCTCCTTTGAAGAAAGCCTAAGGGTGTTAGGATAGTTCAGCCTGGTGAAGAGGAGATCATGCAGGGCTATTGATTGCATCCTTTCAGTACTTAAAATGGTGCTTAGAAAAAAGCTGGGGAAGGATCTTTTATCAGGGAGTGTAGTGAAAGGATGAGTTTTCAACTGATAGATTTTGTTTAAATATAACCCTTCCCTGTGAGGATACAGAGGCACTGGAAAAAGGTTGTTGGAAGAAGTTGTGTATACCTCATTCCTGGAAAAGTTCAAGGCCAGATCAGATGGGACTTTGAGTAACCTGGCCTAGTTGAATATATCCCATGACACAGGGGTTGGAAGTAAATGATATTTAAAGTCCCTTCCAACCCAAGTCACTCTATGATTGTATACATTATTGCTGCTAAATCTGTTACCAAATAAATATTAGTAAACATAGTTTAACTCCTTTTTAATTGTGCTTTACTTTTCCATGGTTGTTCAAAGAATAAATCATCTTGCCCATTGCCACAAGTCAACATCCAACACTTCCTTCCTAACACGTACATCAACTTTTTTAGAATAATAGTTTTAACTCCAGTTTTAACTTGTGACTTTTTCAGGCAGAAAGTCTCTGGGACCATCTGTAGTTGACCTGGCCTAGACTGCAGCAAATTTAAACTAAGTGTAGAGTTTTCTCCAATATGGTGGATGTCAAGCAAATCTAACTAGGTCAAATACAAGACAGAGCACAAATGCAGCACAGCTGAGAAAAATACACCTTTTCTTCAGCTCAGGAGTGGAAGACAGCTGATACTGCATTGTAATAGAAGGTCATTTGACTTGTAAAAGAATGGGAACTGCAGCCTTTTGTACCTGTTCCTCCTAAATGTTCAAAACATCATAACCTACATTATCTGCTGAAAGGTATTTCTTTTGTCAGATGAATTCTGACACCTCAGGTGCTAAGGAACACTCCTAACTAGCAAAGGACAATAATCTTACATTTGGAAAAAGTGCATTACAGTACAAAAGTACCTTGAAGAGAGAAGTGTAAAATAAAAAGAAAACCAACAGCAGTGGCTAATAACTGACTGTAGTGGGTTTGCTAGTCTCATGGTGATATCTCTGATACAAGCCCCTGGTAAGCAGAACACCTCCCCTGAAATTGCATCAGGTCAGCAAATAGGTGCCTCTGTACCTCTCAGAAGAGAGTTGCCTGCTACTATTAACTGTCACCTTTCCTTAGTTGCATTGGTTGTTATATAAGGAGAAGATTGAGCTGCCTCATTCAGCTCCGGTGGCTCTCCTGATGTGACAAGACTTTCATTTTCAGTCTGCAGAATGGTGAAAAGGTTCTGCCCTCCTGCAGCTCCTTGCCAACTGCTAAGCTACAACTCTTCTATATTATTAGCCCCTCCCATCTGTGTGTTTCAATGGAAAAGGTTTTGGCTGTTTGGCCGTGGGCTGTGGATCCACTGCCGACTGCACTTGGAACCAACTATCCAACTCCTTCTCAGCCTCCTTGGTCCTGCAGTCTTCTCACTGCCTCCTGCTGCTCAGCCACTTGTGTACTTCACTTGGGCACACCTTTTGGACGCAGACCTACTGCCTGTCCCTGTCCGAAGAGAAATGCCTTGGAACTTCCTGTCGTCTGAGGTCTGCACTGCAGCCCCTCCCATCAACATCTCCCTCTGGGTGGAGTCTTCAGACACCAGGGTAGAGGGTACAGATGCCCCAGGAGGAGTGGCAGTCTTGACTCTCAACACAAGTGTGAAATTCTGAGTGAAAATTCACCTCTGTTTCTAGACTGTCTCCCAAGTTTCTCTTGGCTGAGTCTATTCAATCCCTACCAAAGAAGTTAACATGGTTTTTTTATACCAGGCTCTAGATTTCAAATCCTATACACAATATCTATCAACATCTCAACCAAATTGATTTAGTGTTGAAGACCCAATTCAAAATTTTAAAAACCCAAAAATATTTCAAGAGCAACTAGGTTTATGAACACTGGAATAACAGAACTCAAAAATTTACAGAAACTTTCCAAAGAATTGTTGGAAACTTGGGTATCTTTGAGAACTTTATGTCTAACAAATGTAGTGGAAACTGACTGACTAGAAGCTTAATAGTGGCAGCAGGGATGAGGCTGTTTTGATTTTTTGTCTTTTTTTCTTTTATGTATTTTCTGTATTCTTTACACATATATTTTGAGCCCTGTGGCCTATTGTTGTATTCCAGCTAGTTTTCCCAGTACTTTTGCATGTCCTTTATCTAGACAGAAAGACAAAACTTATTTCAAGGGTCTCTATCCTGTCTTGGTTTTCCCTGGCTACCAAGGTTGCAAAGCAGCTATTCAGACACATTTTCATCAACAAACTACAGTCCCATCCAAGGATGAGAAGACTTAGAAGGTGCTTGGCCCAGGGAGGAGGGAATTGCTTCACCACTTGTTCTCCTAATTGGTGGGTTTTTTGTCATTTATGCTAATTTACCAAACTTATGAAACTGTACACACCCTTATGGATGGTGGGCTCTTGTGGACATCTTTCTATAACTGCTCCTGGACGCCTTCAATAAAAACAACCACTTTTATATTACCTCCTATATTAATATTAATCTTATCTCAGAAGTGTGTGTTTTTTTCATTTCTAAGTTGAAAAAGGCATCAGAGGAATAATAAGTACACACACACATGCACATATACACTAGGGGAACTCTTTCTTCCTCATGAATTCAGCTTGACAGTCCTTGATTTCATTGTTAAAATAATGAAAATTATTATATTCCTGACTACTTTATCAGTTACTTATATACAGAGAACACAGATTCTAAGACATCAGCTTTTCCTTCATTAACATATTCCTTGTCAGAATTTGACTGTTTTTATCTTTCACTGCTATATCAAATAATTTTTAAAATGTCACTTCTTTTTTTTCTCATAATCCCAACTTTGACAGAGCAAATTTTCCATCATGTTGGAGAAAACCACATAAAATTGCCTTTGCAGTAAATCCTTTGCATCTTTTAAATTAAATGTCACTGTTACTTTTATTCATTTATCCTTTCAAATTTGATTATGAAAATGTAAATATTATGAACTTGATTACACAGGAAAATCATCCAAAGTACCTCAGGTTCTCCTAAGAAAACATGGGTTAGTACAGACTTTAAATCATTGCATGTCATAATTCTATATCTTATTGTTTTTCCTTCACTTGGCTGTGGCAGTTTCCCTAGCTTTTCTGACACTGGCCTTGCCTGTCATGCTATTTACTATTGGCAACTCAAGCTGCTATAAAGGTGCAAAGAATGGTGATGCCCATATAAAGGTTTTAGTAAACTCAATGTAACAAGTGCATTTAAGATGCATTCATTCAGAGAATGCACTGCAAGAAACATCTAACCCTAGTGTACTAAAAAGCAACATGGTAGAGATTGGCTAGCTACCATCAATATGTAAGGACTACAATCTATAAAGTCTTTTACACATATAATATTGCACAGCTATGAATATAATTCCTGTTTGTCTGACAGCAGTATTCTTTATTTAGAGATTGCAAATAATGTTTTGAAAAGAGGTATCATGGAGAGCTTTATGAATTTCACACATCATACTCACTATGCAGACCTAATGACATTAGCACAGTTTGTAATTTAGCTCAGTACAAGATTTATGCTTGTTTTGATTGTACAAGCTTACATTCATGTAGATCTAAATGGCTGCACATTTTCTTCTTTCCTTTGGTTTATTACTGTTTGTACACATGAAAGAATCCCTACAAAAGTCTGTAAGGCTTTGTTTTTTTAAATATCTTCCTCACAGACTCTAAAGTCATTCTAGGGAGACTACACTGCTAGCATAATCTATAAAACCCACTTGATAATGGGGCAAGTGTAAAGATTCTGGTAAGGGAATGATATATGTTTTACTTTGATAAAACAACTTCTCAATTTGATGAAAGCAAGATAGTGCACTTCCAATTGCTTTATAAGTCATGAATAACTAAACAAGTAAGAAATATCACCTCTATTCTTAGTTTCATTTTTATTTAAATAATAACTTTGTTTTGTTAAAAATAAGAGTATCTACAGATACTCAAAAACAGTATTTCAAGTGTTGCATAAAGCTTTCCTCACTGTAGGACAATTGGTGAGTGCAATAAAATGCTCTCTATCGATCTGTGTCATAGCCCATTGCTTGTTGCCTTGAGTATAGTGTATAAGCCAGCCAGAACACAATCTTTTTTTCACTGGGACAGATAACAGCAGTGATCCAGACTTTCTATTGTAGCTGTCAAGTTCAAATAAAGTATGGATAGTAGATATCACCCACAATGTTTTGGGAGAAGGCAGAAAATGTTTTTTAGCCATTTATGCTTTCTGTGCCAATTTTCAAGATTTTAAAGCTATTTAAGGACAAACGTATGAGTGAAGGTTTTTTTCATTCAACATTACATGTGTATATTCCTGTTGTCATGTATCTATGACCCATGTGCATATTTACAATATATTTGACCCATGCATGTATTACAATATATTTGCATCTGTAATCATTATATTCTGTTTGTAATTTAAATACTTTTTTTCTCTCATACTTCTGTGTGTAGGCAAATGCAAAAAATTTTAAAAACTTTGTTTGTGTCCAGAAATGCTGTGCAATATTTCCAGGTTTTTCATGCCTCACCATATATTTACTTAAACTATTTTGCATTTAGGACTCACATATAGTGCATCCACTGCAACAGAATAGTTGAGTTAAGGCAAGCCAACAATCCACTGGGTGTTTAAAATTTTATGTGCAAAATAAATACTTTTGCTAATAACAATAAAGGAAATGGCTGAATTATTTGCATTTATGCCTCTCATTAAAAGAATGTGTAAAGCAGTAGATGCACTGCTGTCAACAAGATAATTTAATTTTTCAGTTGACAGAATTTGATTTAGTGGGCTAAGACACACAGGTGGAACTTTACTGAAGTGAACTCTGTGTCCATAAAAAGCCCAATTCCTGTTTATAAAAGACACACACAGAAAATAAAAGTAAACACATATACAGCTGAAGCAGTCGTTTTGATTACAGTTCAGAAAAATAAGTTATATGCCAATAAAATTAAGGTGTTCACAGCATGCTTTAGTGGAAGAAAAATAGAATAACAAAATTTGAAGGCTGTAAAATAAAAATTCCAAATTACAATATTTAGTATGACACTCATTATTTGGATTATGCAATATAGGAGACAAAAAGGGTAAAAAGAGAACTGAGGCTTTGCTATTTGGTAAATTTTATCAAAGTACTCTTTGTTGTCTAGCTGCAGTATGCAATCTTCAAAGAGACCTGAAAGGATATTTATTCATAAGACAATTTTAGATAGAGGTACATTGTACCTCAATAATTACACAGATCAGATGACTTGCTCATTGTCATTTTAAATATTTGCACATGAAAAGTAGATCAGCTATTATATATTAGCAGCTCCAAGTTACCCTAAAACACTGAAGATAGATGACTTTTTCAAACTAGTGAGATCAGTAAGATTTTCGAATGCTGTGAGTGACTTCATTGGAGTTTGTTCAACTAGCAGCCTAGGAAAGTGTCTGAAGATGACAACAATTTCATCAATGTCAGCTGAACACATTTGAATTTGCCTAACTGGAGCCCTAAAAGGCTTCATCCCAGCACTGCATTGTCAAGGTACTGCAGGTAATGCTTTTAATCAGAATGTTTTTGCACCCTTTCTAAGGAATTCCTTTTCATTTACCTTTCTGTTTACTTTTCATCTAGGGCTTGACACTCAGAGCACACCACGCATAAATGCTACAGAGACTCGGTTAAATACAATTCTACCCTTTGCTCTGTGACAGAAATACCAAGCAGACTGACTATACTTTTCAATTAACTTGAAAGCCATTCTGTTGACACCACTCTGAGAGGCTTCTGTACTCCTCAGGCAAGAAAGTATAAGCAAAGCATAACAACATTTTTCCCAGTAGCTGCTGCTGAACTGCACATCGAGAGCCTCCACAGGAACAGAAAAAGCTTTTGCAAAGGCCAAAGCCTATTCTTCATTTGCAGGCTGTACTGACATGATTCAGAATGAAAAATAAACCTAAGAATGCAGTAATTTTAAGTCTATACTTGCCATCTGTCAAGAGGCCAGTTATATTTTATATACAATATAAATACATATATATATTATATATATATACAAATATTTATATGCATGTGCTGCATTCAACTGAAGCATGAATGTATATGATTTTTTTAAATACAATTTTTAATGCTTTGTTTTCAGTTATTAACCTTTGAAACTTGATATTTTCTGCAGAATCGAAGCATGAGAGATGCATAAATTTATATCAGAAGACGTTTTTCCAGAAATGTAGAATCAGTGGCATTTGTTACATATTTAACATGTTTAACAAACAGTATAGCACTCAGGTGCATATCACTCTTTGCTGGTTAGTAATTGCTCTGATGGACTTCTCAAGGATGAATTAAGTTAAAAGGTCATGGCTAATGGAGATAGGTTTGCATTCTTGTTTATTAGGAATTATGTTCTTACTACACAGGAATTACATTCCCATCACAATTCAAGGATGCCAAGAAGACAGCAACTATTTCCTGACAGTTTCTGCTTGTTGCATGGTTATTCATATCCCCATTCAAAAAGGATTCAATAGACAAAATGCTGTTAAGACCACTGGCCCAAAGCCAGACATATCACAAAAGAAGGTGAGTGTGACATTGGTTCCAGTATCCTTACACCAACAATGGGGAATTTGTGAATGCATGAGGCTGGAGCCCTCTCCTCTTACTGGCAGCTCTACATACTGAATATGAGCTATTCTAAGTTTATTTTTTAAATTGAATTTAACATCAGCATAATTTTACATGGGAATCTCCCAAACATCTTGTTAAGATTAATGTTTTTTGCCTCTACACTACAGATATTTTGTATGCTATTTTCTGACAAATTGTGTTTCTCTTGTTGCACTCTTCAAAGTGTCAGCTTAAAATGGCATAAATAACTATTAAAACAGGTAAAGTTATTAACTATATTGACTTTGTTATTTTCATACTGTATGTCCTATAGGGACAGGAGCAAGAATGAAAGAGGTATGAATCTATGATATATATTTAGGTTTTGACACTTATTTTACTTTAAACTTACTTCATAACTGATATAATTATCTTTGAATATTTGTTGATTACTTCTAATTTCAGTCAATGGGATTACAATATATTTTACAATTAAATAAACATCTCAGTTATATTAACTTCAAATTTCTGCTCTGAATGGAGAGGGAAATACATACCAAGACCTGCTGCTTGCTCATCAAAGGCATCACTAGTATCCTGCCTGTGTTGATGTCCCTGGGCTGTTTTCCTCCCTAGATAAAGAGAGGAAATGTCCCTGGGCTGCTTTTGGGATGATAAAAGTTTCTTGGGTGCACTTGTAATGTGATAATGCAAAGGTCTGCCTGTTCTTGCATGAAAGGCTTTCAGTCACAATCTCAGACAATCTCACAAGGGCTTTTTTATCAGTTTATTTCCCTACCTGGCCACCCTCTCCAACAGACTATTACCCGTGTTAGCCAAGGAATTAAAACATCCACCTGCAGCAGACACAAATGACTGCTTGCAGAATATCAGCTTGCACTGGCACTCATGCCATATTACCTAAAGATGTGTAACTGTGAGCTGTGGCAGCCGCGAAAACAGCCATGCCCCCCATTCTGCAGCTTGTGGTGCAATTTTGTAGGTGAGAGCTGGGATTATCTAGCATGTAGCATGAATACTGGGGGAGTGTAAATCAGAACACTTAAATTAATGATACCTACATTTTGTTCAGCTGAATTAATTGTGGCTTATTCAGATCAGGTCACATTTTTCTGAAACAGTCCATTGAGCTCTAATTTTCTGATTTCAACCTCTGTCCTAAAATTACATTCTTGGATCATTAAAGCCCAAGAAGCCCCAAAAACTCTCAAAATAATTGAACAAGATGAAATTCCCTTTGTAAAATTGAGAACGACCCTTTTTCACTAATTAATTTGTTGCAGTACTAACAACAATTACAGAAGGAACAAAATAGTCAAGAAAATGGTTTTGTGAAAGCAAACCTCCATGGCCACCAGCTACCTTTTTCTCTTTACCTTTTTTCAAAGTAGTTTGAATTTTGCTAAAATCAGAGTGCACACAGCAGCATGACTTCAATTTTCACAAAAAATAATAATACAGCCTTCAGGGCACTAGAAAAGCTTCCCTCCTTTAATCCATCTCCTTACTTATTGCAAGGTTTCTAATCCAACTAGTTGAGAACAAAATCAGGCCCTGAAAGGTAAAAAGCGTGTAACTTGTATGTGAAACTCTTCACTATGTACACTTAAATATCAGATTACTCCTTAAAAATACCAAGTAAATAAAATTTTATCAGGAATAATAGGCCAAGATCTTCTGGTGCATAACATAGATAGTTATAACATTTGAAGAAATTTCTAACTTTTACTAACAAGAACATACCAGCCATTTTACAAGAAATGACAGGTCCTTGCCATTTTTGAGAATTTGCACACTTGCCAACAAATGGGGAAGCACAATCACAGATTCACTAGGAAACAATAAAAAACACTTGTCAATACATGACACAATGCAGAAATACATTAAGAACTTGCTACTGCTAGCTTACAGTTTGAGGAGATAGCATAATAATTTGATATTCCAGTACATAACTGGGAAAGCTGTGGACAAAATATCTGGGTTTTTTGTGGTTTTTTGCAAACAAACAGACCTCTTTATTCTCCAGGAACCTTACAGAGGAAAACAATATTATATCCCTATGAGTATTACACAGACATAATTCCTTGTCTACCTGCTTAAGCAGGAAACTCTCCTAAAATTCACAAGTGACAAAAAAAAAAAAAAAAAGAAAAAACCCACTGAAGAAAGTATTCTTACTATCATCTTGGAAATAGATCATGAATTCAGAAATAAATTAGTCAAGGAGGTATAAGAAATAATTTATTACTCTTGAATAATCAGGTAAGATATAGCTGTGGTGAAAATGTTTTCAAGAAACTAATTGGCAAAGTGGAGCTCTCTCAGCTAGTTCTGTTTTTCTGTAAGATAAATAGTTAAAGTATCAAGGTTGTATATAGAGATTTTTTTTTCATTTATTCTTTATAGACATCAATGGGCTAAATATAAAATTTATTGAGAAGAGCTTACAAAGGTGTACATGCGAAATGTGGAAAGAATATTTTAATTATTTTTTACCACAAAAAGTGTTGTAGAAACTGATAATAGATTTTCAACAAAAAGTGACAGGTTTGTTTCAGATGATGCATTTTATTGTCTTTTCTGGATACTTCAGGGAGCTAGGGAAGCATGCTTTTAGTGAAAAATGTATAGGAAAACAAAATAACAACATTTCAATAAAAGAACAAAGTGGGGAAAAAAAAAAAAAAACAACAAAAAAAACAAAAACCATGGACTGCTCTATAAAATTATTGGTTTTGTGTATATTTTACTGTCATGTCTGTTTGGTTTCCAGGTATTACCAGAAATTATTCTTACTTTTAAAGTAAAATCAATAATAAACCCTTAATGATAAAATAAAGATACTTTGCAAATACGTTTTACATTTAATTTTTTTTCTTCTAGTGTTGTGGTTTTGTGGTTTTTTGGGTTTTTGTTTGTTTGTTTGTTTGTTTTTTAATCTCATCAGAAACAAGAACACAGAAATATATAGGCTACACATTTAAAATATCTAGAATGCAAGTCTTCAAGAGGAATCTGGATTTACTATGTTCAGGACAACATCTCACCCTGGTTCCAGCCAGGACAGGTGAATATTTGAAGGAGCCAGGAGAGGCTGTTCTTTACAGCCTCATATCACTGATGGGGGAAGGGGGAAGAGTCTCTTTGGTCATGTTTGCACATTACCAGTTTCCCTGTAGGGAGCCTTTCTGGTAAAGGCTTTTATCAACATTGTTGCTGTCACCCTCAGGGTCTTATCTCATTGCCGTTTCCAGTAAATTGTTCTCATCTCAACCCGTAACCTTCCTTGTTGGTGCCTCCAGTTCTCTTCTTCATCCCGCCACAGGGGAAGACAAAGAGTAGGGCGAGTGAACAAACAGAGCATGGTTTGAAGTGTTTCAATAAGAACACTAAATTGGGGAACACCGTTCCACTGACCCGGTGGAAACCACCAGAATTGTAAGTTCAGACACACAAATTTTAGTACACAAAATAAAACATGTGAAAACTCATTATTTTTTTATAAATACATTATGGAATTTATATGTTGCAGAAAAAAAACCCACATGGCTTTTTAACTATATGTCCTGAATAGCTTCAGCATCTTTTTAAAAATCTCAAAAATGGTTTCACTGTGCCTATATTCATCTACATGGAATACTGCTCTAGTGCTCAAAAGCAATTTTCCAAAAGCCAATAGATAAAAATGATATTCAAGATTCAAAATTATCTTGAAATAAAATACACAGTGTTCATTTTAACACTTTTTACAGTTCAAAATTCAAATGATGAGCAAGAGAAGAAACACACTCTGGTGACAATTTCTGGATGTTCGAGTCAGTTCAGGGCGTAGCCATTACTGTGCTGGTTTTCACTTGCAGTAAGTTAAAACAGGGACAGAAAACACCTCCACTGCAGTAGTCTTTCCTCCCTCCTGAGCACAAGGTGTAGGCAGTGAAGGAAGATGCTTTTCTTGCCAGTTTCACTCCTGTTTGAAGAGACTGTACTGACTCTAGGTCTTATTTTCTTAAGCTTTTTATTTAGCAACAGTCTGTCTCATGATCGCTCTTCTGCTTTAAAGGGACTGCCCAGTAGATTTATGAGCAGTTTATTATGTAGACAAAAGGGAGAGAAATACATGTTAGAGAATTCCTGTTAATGCTCCCTGGGCTGCATTCCAGAAAGTAATAAGAAAGGTTTGGAAGCAGTTTGTGGTACTTGATCTCTGATCTAGAACACAGTACACTTGCACCTACATTTATGCACACATAGCCTGGGATGTGTGAATTTCCTGGCCTCTGAGTTCCTTCCAGAAACTTTTTAATTGATGAAAGTTTTTGGGAAAAAAGGTATCAAAGTTATGGTGTTTGGATTTTTTCTGAAAATAAGAATTAGGCAGAGAAGAAAGATTTCATGAGCTAGTTGATTGTAGAGCTGCTGCATGAGCCCATTATTAGCCACAGAGACTTTTACAGAAAGGATGGATATGTACTACAATGCAGAGGAACATTTAATATAAAGCATACTTCGATTTCTCATTAGTTTTGCTTATAAGGCTTCATTGCTTTGAGGAAAACATTTTCATTTAGTTTTGAGAATAGAAAATGCTAGTGTGTATCTACATAGACAAATATTTTAACTGTTCTTCATCTATGGAGTACATCTGTGAGATACAGCTGAGGATAGAGGTTATATATGTAACCCATGATAAGAAAGGCATACCTCTCTATGCATAGATCTTTAAAATAGAGAGATTTAGTCATGCTTGAGTACGAGAAACAGTCCAGTTGTAATAGCACAGAACTTGATGAAGACACTCACTTTTATTCTAGTAGCCTTGTGCTGCATCACCCCTAATAACTTCTGATTTCATTTAGGCATGATGTGATGAAAAGTAAAAGTGGTTTGCTGTATCTCCTTGCACATTTTTCTCTCTGAAACTATGAGAACATCCAGGGGTGGTTTTGTTTTTCTTAATATTCTTCAAAGGTTGAAAGCTGATGTGAGTCATCTGCACAGCTACATAAAAATAACTGATTCATAAAATGTACAGAATTCACATAAGAGGAGGCAGGTCTGGAAAAAGCATTGAGCTGCATAGATCTCTTTTTTTAAGTTTACTTCTACTTCCACAATAAAGCTTGGAAATGGATCATGAGGCTGTACTAACTGAAAAAGCAATAGGTCTGAAATATTTTGTCTTAAAAAATAATCACCAGCTTAGTTAAGATAAATTATTTGGTTCACAGTCATTGAAAGCATAAACTAATTGCCATTCAGATAGAGATTATATTTTTTAGACAGAAAATGTAGTCTATAATATAGCTCTACTGGCCTTATAAAATATTTTGCTTTAAATTGTATTGTAATTATGGTTGGAGGACGGTAACAACAATCTAGATTCCCTTATTAAAAAGAGCTATAGTTTTTTTTTTTTTTTTTCTTAAATGACCCAGGAATCAATCTTGATCATTTTGGTCACATTTATTTTCTTTAGTTATATCATTTATTCCTTGGAATAGATAACTATTTATTTGTAAATTTTTTTTACTGTTTGTGCTCTTTCTGGATTTGGGATGAGATTTTGGGGGGTGGGATTAATAGCACTTATTTTTCTACTGCTTTACAAAATGATGGCAATATATTAATGAGGAATTATTATTAAATATTATCCCAACATGTAGTAGGCTGAGAGTGCACAAGATGTTAGAAAGGGACACAGGTAAGGCAGGTGACCCCAACTGACCAAAGGTATATTCCATTCCCAGTGTTCAGCAATATAAAGCTGGGAAAATAAGAACAGGGGAACATTAGTAGAGATGATATTTGCCTTCCCAAGTAACTGCAATGTGCCCTGACAGGCAGAACACTTGCCTGTCCATGAGAAGTAGTTAATCAATTCCATATTTTAATTTGTTTGTGTGTATGTTTGGGATTTTTTTCTCCATAAACTGTCTTTTTCTCAACTTACAGGGTTTTTTTACCTTTCTACTTTTGGTTCTCTCCCCCATCTTAAAGTGGGCGAGAGTGAGTGAGAGATTGGACAGACAGGGTTAGACTAGGGCAATGTGCTTGATCTATTTCAAGAATGTCTATTCATTAGTTAAATGAGACTGACTCAGTTCTTGCTGCACAGTCCAGCATCTAAATGTATAAGAGGACAAGTAAAATACAGTTCCTTTTCACAGACAAACCAAAATATCAGGAAAAATTAGGGATGTCAGCTGGCCTGGTGACTTCATGGTGTCCATGCTTAAATTTTTCTTTGGATGGAAGAAGCTATACAGTACCCACAAAAATGATTTGAAAGTGGTTTGTTTAGAAGATTCTGAGCAGAATACATTCATCCACAAAAAACACATAATCAAAAAAACCCTCATAGATATTCTAACACATGAAACCATTATGGATAGTCACAAAAAGAAGGGACGAAGAATCTGAACTACAAAGTGTATATATATATATATATATATATATATATATATATAT
>VWYN01008775.1:255074-286337 GCA_013400075.1 Hippolais icterina | reverse complement strand
TATATATATATATGGGATATATACATTAAAAAAATGCATCTTTTCAAAACCACAGAAGTAAAAGAATGCTTTCTGCTCCATTGAGCATATGTCAAGTTTTGCATTGATAAAGAAGAATAACTGGAGAAATATTGATGTAATCTCCTGTATATGACAGGTCAGTAAGCTATCTTGTCTCTTCTCCTACCACTGTGTTGCATATTTTAGTCTTTTGATATTTGCACTGAAATGAAGTTTTTATAACAGATTGTGAAGAAAATTCTGAGTGTTTAGGGCAACTTGGCAGTTTAATAGTGTCTTCTTTGTTCTTTTTTTTTCTTTTAAATTTCTTAATAATTGATTATGTCTACTGTATGTGGAAAGAAAAGTCCTTATTGACATCATAATCCAATTTTAACTTGCAAAGCTAAGAGTCAACAAGTTTCCTCACAGTAAAATTTTGTAATGTTTTTCTAGCGTATCATTGAGTATGTCTTTTGAAATTGATATAAGGGGAAAATTTTGTATTTATATATCTTTTGATTTTAACATTTATCCAAAGCAAATGAGCTATTTGCAGTAAACCCCACTACTGATGTGATACTAAACAGAAATATATGAAGGAAAATAATGTGAGGTTCAAAAATTCCTTCATCTATAGAAAAATCAACATTTAGAAGAGCTCTTCATTTGGAACAGTAAGTTTAAATCATCTGACTACGTTAGAAGTAGAGGTAAAAGTTAGTGAACAAAATTGCCTTGGTTAAACTAGGAAGGAACAGCTCTCTAGGGTTGTCCAGCTTTCCTCATATCACATTCAATAATGCAACATAGTATAGAGACATCAAATATTTCAAGTTCACATAACTGTCATCAAATCTAAAGTATTTTCAGTATGATCCCACCTGGAGTACTCATGTTTCTGCTGTAAAGTATTACAGCACAGGTTGCTTCAAAAATAATACTGTTTATCAGATTGAAACCCAAAGAAATGGCCACAGGTTTTCAAGAGAGTAACCTGTCACTGAGTAAATGGATCTGTGATGAATCTCAGACTTCCCTGATTGATGAGCTAAAGTGAACACAAATCACCCTTGTTGCCTGAGCACCAGTGTGCATCTGCTGAGAATAATTTTAGTCTGTTCTTGGACCTCTCTTGGTTGTGTCTGTGGAGTATCATTCTTAAGAGCTATCCCAACATTGAAGTAACTGACACTTTAAAGTACTGTGACACATTATTGGCCAATTACTTAATGTATTATTTTATAGTCAACAAAGAGAATTTTCATTCAAATTATCCCATCATCAACTAAAAATAAGCAAGACAGCACTTAAAGTAGTTTGTTTAAGGGCAGTTTCTTCTCATTCTTTGTTGCTAAGTGAAGACCTTCCCAGTTTTGTTTACTACAATACTCTCCTGCCCTCACCAGTCACTTCCTTGTTCCCAGATGAGGTCTAGGACCAATCTCTTCCAGCCAAAAGAAGTATTCTCTTGTCTGTCATGGGCAGTCAAGTATATCTTCACATTTTCTCCTGCTTGTGAAGTTTTCAATGGGTTTGGTCTAGTTTATGGTATTGTTGAGTTTTGTTAAATTGTTAAAATTTGTTAAATTTTGTTAAATTTGTTAAATTCAAATATCCTCATTTACAAAGTTGCCATTTTTCTTCTGACTAGTTTTACAAAGACTAGAACCTGAGCTGAACAAAAATGCTACCTGCTAGCTTGGCAAAGCATGTTCCAATTTGGAGGGCATTGAAAAACCCATCAAAATCTGGGGTTTCTCAGACAACAATCAGAAGCTGGAAACATTTTGCAAGGCTGGATCTTCAACACTGACAAATAGTCATTACAG
Source organism: Hippolais icterina (assembly GCA_013400075.1). Classification (NCBI taxonomy): domain Eukaryota; kingdom Metazoa; phylum Chordata; class Aves; order Passeriformes; family Sylviidae; genus Hippolais; species Hippolais icterina. The sequence goes on along the minus strand of VWYN01008775.1, from coordinate 284,505 downwards.
GAATAATTGCAGCAAAACTTACGTCATTGCATAAATCCTACAGATGATCCAGCCTTTAAAAAAATTAAACAGTATGACATTTACACTTTTACCTCTGAACTAGACCAAGCATTAAAAATTTTACCTTTTTTCTAATTTTATATTCCATTTTTGTGAGCCTTCAGTTTTTATGACCTTTGTTTCTGCTTGTGTCATCACATTAAGAACAAGTCTGGATTTCACATTTTTTTAGTAGCCTTGACTCAGTTGGACCCAAGACTACTGCACAGCAAGAAGCTGTAAAATGTTTGTACCTTTAAATGTGACATTTTAAGTAATGCAAAAAAAAAGTTGTTGAAACATTTCTGTATTATAGGAAGCCTTGTTAAATTAAAGAGTTAAGATTAGTTAAAGAAATTTGAAGCAGACAGTTTGACACCTTCAGACAAGAGAAATCTAAGCATCTTTGAACTGCAGAACTTCACAGCAAGATTCAGACCCTATAATGATGCCAGAGATTCTACTCAGAAGCTTAGAAATTCTGGGTTTCATTTCTGATATTTCCCTCTGGTTTTTATATTATTTTTGGCCATTTAAATGATTTGCATAATTGCAATCATTGTGAAACAGGCTAATGCTGTGATTTGATAGTTATAAAATGTCATGAATTGGATTGATGATATACTAGAAAAGTCACATTTAGTATATTTTTCAAAGGCTGGATACATCTTAGTATTTCTCAGTGTCTTTGCACTTCGTTTTGGAGAATCAAATGAGGTTTTTTATATAGCAGTCAGATCTCTTGAGAACCAAGTCTTTGAGTTGTTTTCAGCAAATTGAAAAAACTCTGCTTCACATCAAATAAAAATTGGATTCAATTTCACTTTTCATGTGATTGATGCTAGCATAAATGGAAAATAATTTATTTAATGATTAAATTAAATATCTGGCAAAATTAGATAAGGTTAATGATCTGGTTTAGCCTCATATTTAATGTGCCTACTGAGACTACTTTTCACAGAAGTTTATTGTGTGTTTACTGTGTATGCAATAAGACATAAAACAAATTCATTAATAACATATAATAAAAAGAAGTTTTCTTTTGAGTGTTAAATATATAGCTACATAGAGACACAGCAAATGCAAAAAGTCTTTGAATGAAAGTGAGATCTCAAGTTTGTTTAAATAATACATAATTACTTATTTGCATAGATCATAGTTATGGATTCTTTTTTTGCATTTTAACAAACATGATTGCCAATAGAGTAATAAATACTGACAAGTTTATTCACAAAGTGTAACTAAATTATGGTTTTTATGGACTTTTTTTAATGTTTCCTTGAAAATCTGGTTTCTAAAACTGAAATATATAAATTTTCAACAGGCAGATTCCTTTTATTGCTTTTTAAATCACATGGTAAATCTTTATATATTTTATTGGATTTAATAAACATTTTATCGATTATTTTTGGACTAAATGCATTAAAATAATGCACAGCTGTTAACATAATTAACACTAAGCTTTACAGACTTGTCTTTTCTTAGTTGTTTCTGGTGACATATTTATACTGTGATCATTTAACTATAATAAAAATAGCTTAAGTAAATTTTATATTCCAATAAATAAAAATATGCATTTACCAATAAAAAGATGCATTTGCCAATGAGTTTTTCTTATCTCTCTCTCTTTTTTTTTTTTTTTTTTTTTTTTTTTTTTTTTTTTTTTTTTTTTTTTTTTTTTTTTGTGTGTGTGTGTGTGTGTGTGTGTGTGTGTCTGTTAATATGTCCAGGTTCACAGTTGCTGCTAACATGAACCCAGGATTTTAAAGAGACTTCATCTACTTAATTTTTTTATTTACCTGACTCTAATACCATCAAATACATTTAAACTGACTTGGCACGCTTAGAAATGGATGGTCCTAAAATCTATATGGGTACCCAGGAATTTATATAAAATTTGTATAAAACCCTTCTTCTTCAAAATCTAATACCAGTATCTCAGCCTTCAGTTCACCCCTTTGCATTAGCCTCACATTGCTGTGGACCTTTTGGGTCACATATATATTTGCAAATGTGTGACATATGCATGCATGCACACACACACACATATATGTATATATACATGTACACACATAGGTACAATATTATATACACAAATATACTGATATATATGTGTGTATATATCTATATGTCTTTCTGTGTATTATATGTGTTGATCATATAATATATATGTATCAAAGATAACTGAGGAAAATTACAATACAAAGGGGAGCAAATTCCTGAGTATTTGTGATTGGTACTTTCCCAGTCACATTTGTGACTGGGACTTTCAAGGATCACAAACTGAATCATGAGAGACCCCTGCTGAACTACAGGGAACACTTTTTTTTACTGTGAGGGTGACTGAGCACTGGCACTGGTTTCCTGAAGAGGTTGTGGAGGTATCGTCCTTGAATGTACTAAAAAACCCCTCTGGATGTGGCAAGTGCCTCTAGGTGTAAGAGGGATTAGATCAAGTGAATTCCACAGCTCCCTTCCAATCTCAGCAATTCTGTGGTTGTGTGATACAACTCCATCTGATAGCCAGTCTTAAAACTGTGTCTTCCCAACCTCTTGATTTCACAGTTCTCTAATTTAATGAGTTGTGGCGTAATTATTATTCACAGAGCCCTCAGATCAAAAGGAACAATAGAGACTTCCTAGTGCCAGTCTTCTCCTGTGGTTCCTGCACCAGAAAGGCCATTGGTTCTATTAGGAATCAGTACACCTAAAAAGAAAAAAAAATATTACAACTGGGCTGGTTAAAAGCATTAACAATTTGGAAGCTATTCAGAAATCCCTTTTGTATTTTGGCTAGTTTTCTTTTACCTCACTTTCACTGTCCTAATCCAGTTTACTAAAAGGGCTAATTTAGGGTATTATTTAAGAGTATGCATTTACTGTACTCTATATCCGGAACAAAACACTGCCCAAAAAATGTACATATGTACCTCCCCTTACACATAAAGAAAAAAATATTGTAAACAACACCTATTAACTCTGCAGAAATGTGTGTCAAGCAGTCCAGCAAAATGAAGAAGGTTGCAACTCCAGGAAGGTTCAATTTATTGTCAAAGTAAGATGAGAAGGATAAATGATGAAATTATACATTCTGCAGTGCTTCAGTTGCCTAGAAATCATGTTTATTGCTTGGTCTTTTTAAATTAATTTGTTTTATGATGGTACTTATGAATGATAAAACAAGTTTAAGAAAATGACCATAAAAGAGATAATGTTTGGAACTTTGTTAGTCTTCCCAAGCTGGTTGTATTTTCAATTTATATTTTTTTACACTTCTCAGATATTGCAAGTTCCATGTCACAGGAATGTTTAAATAAATATGACCAAAATAGAAAATATTTGGGTTTTTAAAAATTAAAATATGCATCAATTCAATACTTAACAGCAAGTGAAACATAAGAGATCTCTACCTCTCTACAGAATTCTCTGTACAATTGTCTCAGCAAGCATTGATCAGTTTTAAATAATTCACCACATATAGACTGTATTCTTACTACTATTGTTCTTAATATACCCATGAAACATTATTCCTAAACATTAGTTCTTCTGAAGAGTGTATTCACAGACATGCAGTATATTTTCTGATGCTTATATACCTGTGGTTTTTAATAGCACAATATTTGTGTTTACGGAAAACATACAGCTTTGACTTGTGAATTTTGCAGCATTTGAACCAAGCTTTTCTCTCAGTTGTAGGATGTTGTGTACACTTTACATAAGTTAAAAGCAAAGTGGCTTTAAACTTCTTGGAATGTAATCCTTCCCCCCTAGCCTCATGCCCATTACCAGTTTTGTTACATTTTTTCCTTGACATGATATATTAAATTAGTATTTTCAACTTTTCAACATAAATACGGCCTGTCAATTTGAAGGGAACACTATGCAACTATATATTTTGGAGGCTTCTAAAGATAACCAGATACCTCGTCAATCATGGAGAATTTTTCTGTATTGTCTTTGACTCCAAGGGAGTGCATATATGAGCTCTAGGAGCTTTTCTGACTGCTGATGTCAGGTTGCCTAGAACACCATGTTATCTTACTGCACAGAACACCTAATATGGAACCTATTATCGCTGTTGAGGTATGTTGCACCTTTTACTGTAAATAAATGAAGTATATCACACAAAAGTCATGAAGAAAAGTGGAAACAAATTCCTTTGCTAGTAAATACTAAATACTCTTCACCAACTTTAGGATCACATCTGCAAATTTGTTTGGAGTCATGCATGTCTCAGTATACTGAAGACAGTAATATCTGACACCTCATAATCATTGCTTTATGAGCAACCCAGTTAGGCAGATGAAATATGAAATACAAAATAAATTTGAGGAGGATTTTAAAAATCTCATAGCTTCCTGTAAGATAACAATTGTATCCTGTTTATTGTATTACACAATACCAAGGACATCATAAAAATTAAAGTAAAATAACTATTTTTCCAAGTATTTTTTATAAATGTTATTCAATGGAGATGTTATCACAGTATACATAGATGCCATTTACCATTCCTCTTTACATCTTCATTCAACATTTACAGTGGAAATAAATGAGAGAAGAACCTTTGGAAGTCTTCCTCTGGAAATAAAAGTGTTTAAATATTCACAAAGGAGACCTTAAGTGTTAATTGGAGGTCAGCACGACATATTCAGTCTTGTTCCAACTTAGGAATCATTTCTAAATCTAGCTCTTATAATCACTAAAGTTCAAATTAATTTTTTTTAAATTAAGTTTTTAACATATCCCCGCAAAAAATATTTTATTTATTCTTTTCCAAAATTTGCTGGTCAAAATTATTTAGAAAGGAATGCAAAACTATAGGGTTTTCTTTTAAAAAATAACATTAACAAAAAAAATGTGAAAATAAATGTGAAAATAAATATTTTATGTGAATTTTTTCTCAGGGGGAAAAAAAAAAAGTGCATTTCATTATGCCAGTGTAGTGACTACCAAAGAAAACATAAAAATTAACATAAACTGGCTCAATTGGTGATCAAATTTTGCAGGATCAGGACAGAGCTCTCCTCTTCACTAAATATTTGCAAACATATAGCCTAACTACCCTGATACCACCTGCTAAGTACATATTGCTTTGTGATACATGTCTCATGATAAGTCTGCTTTTTTTCAAATGCCTTATCTTATAAATTGTACAAGATATCATAATTTTTTTTTGTTATGGCAAAACACAAAATAAACCAGTGATTGTATTAGCTGGAATCCTCTAACTGAACAAAATAGTGGCTTATACAAGTGGAACAATATGATGAAGAATTCCCAAACAGGGTCACATGCATTCAATCTGTGTTGCAAGGAACAAATGTAAGTTTTTTGGAAAGGGAAGCTTCATTCACAATTTTTTCATGTGGTGAGATTATCTTTAGAAAGACAGGATCTATGAAGAGTAAATAGCTGTTCAAATACAATCCTGACAGATTTCAGTCCTGATATTTTTTCTCCCGGTTCTTTAAATGACTTGTCAGTTCCTAGCTTTTGGCAGGTGAATGCTCACACACCTCAGCTAGCCTATGATATCCCAGTCCTCCCTGCCCCTGTCAATAATTACTCTCAAACTTAGCAGATACTGCTGATTTCTCCTTTACTCCTTTACTAGTAATTTGCTTACTTAAAAATAGCTGTTCTCATTTCTGTGTCACCAAATTTTCTTCAGTGCTCTTCTCTTGTAGCACAGGAATCCTCTCCCCTCGTAATTTACTGCTAAAGTCCCTCCTCTATTGTCTTGCTCTAATGAGCTATTTGGTTTTCTGAGGCATGATGACTGTTGTTATCATGTTTTCAGTGCTTACTAGTTTGTCACTTCCAAAGATTCACGTGAACATAAGAACTCACTTTGAAATATCTATGTTTGGCTAATTGCAGAGGTGGATATGTACTATCTCCCAAAATGGGTCATTGTTTGCTGTAAAAAATTAGTATTAGACACTTTATTCTACAAGCAAAAGGTAGTAATGATTTCTGAAACAGGGGTTTATGAATTTCAGAAAGATTTGTTCCTCTCAAGACACTTAACAAAAGAGATTTTATTAGGGATCCCTGTAATTTAATAGTTTTTAAATTATTGTTTGCAAGCTGTTCCGAAGTTGGATTTCTGATGTATCAAATCCCATATTTAATAATTGAATTGGGGCTGATGTGACGCTTACAAAAACAGATTGGGAAATCTAAACTCAGTTTGCAAAATGGATGTTTTTCACATTGAGAAAGAGATTGGACTTTGGTCTACAGTCAAAGTGATTGTTCTGGGCCTTCTTTTACAGGTAATTTAGAAACATACATTTTCCATAAGATATAATTACTAGCAAGAAGCAGTATTTCCTAGTCATCAAGTCAGAGAGCTATTTTTAAAATTATCTTTCAACTTCAACTAGGCACAGTAGGTCAGAGTTCTCCACATGCAAGCTGTTACTAGAAATCAAAAGCATGTAGCTGGTGCAGCATTTATTCCATGAAAAAACAGTCAGGCAAGAAGGCTGCAAATAGTGAAATATCAGGAAAAGGACTCAGTAGACATTCGGTGTTTCCCAGTTAATCTGTGTTACTGAATTTCTCTCTGTAATTAAATGCTCTTCTTGAAATGAAATAATTTGTATTTTAAGAGGTGAAAATTAAGTCACTGACTACCCAAAGATTTAAAACAATTTTCTCCATTTTCTCTGGTCAGTGAGGTCAGTGTATTATTGTGGTTCCACTAAAATGAAAACTGGCCTGCCTGACATCAAGTAAATAGCTTGCTAAATTAAATATCTTACTTATGGCTGTGACTCAACCACTTCCCTGGGCAACCTGTTTCAATACCTGACCACTATTTCAGTGAAGAAATTTTTCCTAATATCCAAACTAAATCTCCCCTGGTACAGCTTGAGGATATTTTCTCTTGGCTTTTTGCTTGTTACTTGGGAGAAGAGACTGACCCCCTACTTCACTACATCCTCCTTGCAGGCAGTTGTAGAAAGCAATAAGATCTCCCCTGAGCCTCCTTTTCTCCAGGCTAAACACCCCCAGCTCCCTCAGCTGCACCTCATCAGATTTGTGCTTCAGACCCTTCACCAGCTCTGTTGCCCTTCCCTGGACTTGTTCAAGTGCCTCAATGTCCTTCTCCTATTGAGGGACCCAAAACTGAACACAGGATTTGAGGTGTGCCCTCACCAGTGCTGAGTACAGGGGGATAATCACACCCTGGTCCTGCTGGCCACACTATTGCTGGTGCAGGTCTGGGGGTTGTTAGCCTTCTTGGCCATCTAAGCACATGCTGTTCAGCCACTGTCAATGAGCACCTCTGTAGTAGCTAGGCAAGTCCTTTTCTATCTCAACCCATTGATCCAGTCCGTCTAGATCCCTCTGCAGAGCCTTTCTACTCTCAAATAGATTAATACTCCCAAATAACATGATCTCATTTGCAAACTAAAAAGGGTGTGCTCAGTCCCCTCATCTAGATCATTAATATTGAGTGCATTCAGCAAGATGTAACCAAATGCTTCAGTAAAACCAATGAACATGTTTTTTTGAATGAAAAAAAAAAAAAAAAATCCAAAATAAAGGAAAAAGGCTATCCAATAACCTTATGCTCAGATTGTATTTAAAAACAGCTTTTAAGTTTGCAAGATTATATTTATCATCAGTGTAATTCTTTAGTCTTCTTTATTTTCATCCAAAATAAGAAATAGTTAGCTCTAAAGGCATGTCAGAGCAGTGCCATTATTGAAGAGTTGGAAACTATGATAACACAAAAAACAAGACTTCAGCGTAAAAGGAAAATTGACTTGCCCTTTGTAAACTGATTTTACCATTCTGTAAAATACCAGAGCCTTTTTTTTAACCACTGAGTCCATATTTAGCAAGGAAAGACATATTTCAGTCAATAAAAAAGACCTAATAAAGGTAACCTGCTCTAGAAAATGTAATTTTTGCTCATATCCCAGTGAGAAAATGTAGAGAGACCTATTTATTAACTGGTGAAAAATATTTCTGGTCTAGTGTGACCTCTGGGTTACCTGAATGTCTCTTTTTATAAACTGCCAGAGGAGAACACTGGTAAGCTGACAACTTAAAAAATTATTTAAAAACTTACAGCACCAGGTCATAGCTACTTAATGACAATAATGATAACTTTAAGAATAAAAGGTAAAAGAAAGAGAAGGTGATAAGTGAAAATAATTTATTTTAAAAAACCTATATCCCTGAGCTCATAAAAACTATGAAATCAATTTCAGGTTAAATTGCTCTTAATTGTTTAATATTATCTTCAGGATATCTTGATACATTGTTTATACATTTTTAATACATCTTTAACTTTCAAGTCCCTTTTAATTTCAAATATGTAGCATAAAAATTATTTTGCTTTGTGTGTTCTCAGTATTGTTATTTCTTTAGGAAAAGTACAGCTTCCACAGTGGCATGAGCAGTAACAGAAGCATGGGTACTCTACTACAGCTGCCTCCATGGGGGCTGAAAGCCAGACTTCATAATTCATGAAAAAGATGTCTTACATAGAGCATAGTTCTGGGAAATATTGACTCATCTATGCAGACTGGTTAGGGGCAGGTGTGAGCTTCTGCTTGCTTGAATGTGAATCAATTATAGCCCAGAAGTCATTAATTCTGTCTGGTATACTGCCTAAACTAACATTGTTTTCCTCTAAAAAGAAGAACAAAAACATATAAATAAATCATGCAGCCAAAAGTTTACTCCTACTTCAACTGAAAGTACTAGTTCAGAAAAAAATTAAATACCGTATTTCCTAAATAGGTTCAAAAAGAACCAGTATTTTGATTCATGCAGAGTCAATATATTTTAAAATATTACTTCAATAAAACTATTCAAGTTCCATGCAAAACAGCTTTAGCTATCTCTATGTTCTTTCATTAGAAGCTAACAAAATGAACGATGCTCACAGGAATCATTCTCTAAAATACATTATCCTCTCTGCATTTTTTCCACAGCCCAGAGTTTTTACCATGTGTTGAATATCTGCTGGCATTTAATACTCATTATCTGAAGGCAAATATCTTGAAGGATTTCAGAAGTTATCCTAATGATGTCCTTAGACTTTAATGGAAGACAATGAATGAATGTTCTAGCAACTTTATTGTGAAGGGCAATCATATGAAAAATATGTAGAATTTCTAAAATGCATGGACAGATTGATTGATGAGATATGGTGAAATTACTCAGGAGAACTGCAGAGAATACAGTGTCATTACCTGCTAATAAATCGACTGGAAATACCAAAGGAACTGCAGGCCAAGCCTGCAATATTAGTCTAGTCAATGCCCAGATTTCTACTTTTATTGATTTTTAGAAATGATCATCTGTTCCGGCTTGGGCATGACTGTCAGCAAGGGACTGAAACTGTTATCTGTGATAACCTTTTGCTGAGGAAAACAATGAACTGAAAAATGTCTCAGTCAACTTTAATCACAATTTACTCTTCAATTCCTACGCAGGAATGCATTAAGCCACAACAAGAGGTAGTTCAAGAACAGCTTTGGCCATCAAAACAACCTGCTTTTGAAGTTGAATTCCAAAATATTTTATTTCTCAGCCTTTTATGAGATGTCATGATTCTCTTTTTTTCTTTTTTAATAATTTGATTAATCTAAACTATAATTTAATCAATGTAATAGAAAACAGTTCTGTATGTTTTCTTTAGGCAGTCAGTCAAACAAGTTACTTAGTTCATCACCTCAAATTTGTGTTGCAATGTTTTAACCTGTACAGAATTCATCAAATATCATACAAGTTTTGATTTTGAAATTTTGCATTAACATGGGTCTGTTTTTCAAAACAAAATCTCTGAGTTTTTCTTGACATTTGCTATTATTTTTATGACTTATTATTGTCATGGTTTCACCTCAGTCAGCAGCCAAGCACCACACCATTACTCACTCATCCCACCAGTAGGATCAGGGAGAGAATTTGAAGGGTAAAATTTGGAAAACTTATGGTTTGAGATAAAAGCAGTTTAATAGGGAAAGTAAACGCCAAACAAGAAGTTAATTCACTGCTTCCCACTGGTGGGCAGGTGTTCAGCCATTTCTGGGAAAGCAGGACCTCATCATGTGTAACAGTTATCTGGGGAGACAAATACCATTACTCCAAACATTTCCCCTTCCTCCTTCTTCCCCCTACTTTATATACTGAATATGATGTCATACCGTCTGGAATATCCCTTTGATCAGTTTGAGTCACCTGTCCTGCCTGTGTCTCCTCCCAAATTCCCAACACCCCCAGAGTCCTTGACAAGGGGAAGCATGTATGGGAAGCAAAAAAGGTCTTGGCTCTGTGTAAGCCCTGTTCAGCAACAGCACAAACACCTCTGTTTTATCAACCCTGTATTCATCAAAAATCCAAAATTCAGGCCCATAGCAGCCACTTGTTATGGGTTAACACAGTTGGATGTTTAGTTAAAGAGGAGTATGGAATATTGCCCTGTCAGAACGTTAGAATTGTTTTGGAAGGCACAGGCACCTATCAGAGTCTACTTTTAGCTATTGGCATATTATTTAACCACTGGGGAACGACTTTGTGGATACACATATAAAGCTGAGTGCGTCCAAGCCAGCCCTTTTCCCTTCCAGCCTCAGAGGAGGTAAGAAGGCCGTCCCAGCTCTCTCCCTGCAGGGCTGGGGCCACGACTGCCAGTGGGGGAGGGGAAAGTCATGGCTAATAACACCTAGTCATGGCTACTAACGCCTAGCCGACCTTAAACTGCTGGTGCCACAGACCCGGGCCTGAAGGAAGATGTCCCCCACCAGGCCTCGGGGAATAGCTCTGACTTCGGCCTGTCCCCTGAGCCTGAAACACCCTGAATGGGACCGGGCCTTTCCCAGGAAGCTGCTGGGACCGGTGACTTCCAGGCCCAGGGAGGTGAGGTAGAATATATCCTCCTCCCAGCCTGGATGAGATTTCCAGCAGCTGTAAGGCATTCTGCCACTGAGCTGCAAGAGCTGAGCCTCNCGGGCCTTTCCCAGGAAGCTGCTGGGACCGGTGACTTCCAGGCCCAGGGAGGTGAGGTAGAATATATCCTCCTCCCAGCCTGGATGAGATTTCCAGCAGCTGTAAGGCATTCTGCCACTGAGCTGCAAGAGCTGAGCCTCTCCCACTCCGGTGATTCCCCGGGCAGAGGAAGAAAGTAGCAGGGAGGAAAGCCTAGACTGGTCAAGAGATTACACAGCTGAGATCAAAGGCAGTTTTGCAGCTGGGCAAGGGGGCTCTGCAACAGCCAGAACCCAAAAGCTCTGGCCCAGCCCAGTGAGGTCTGACCCTACCACCTTCGATCACCACTGGGAAGAGCCACATGACCACTGCAGGCCTGGGCACATTTAACTCTTTTGTGGCAAGATGAAGCTTCCAAGGCCTAACCCTTCCCTGAGAGCGAGAAGAAAGGAACGGAGTGAACGTTAAGAAGATAGAACATGAGATGGTCAGTGAAGGGATGGTGAAAGGTCCTAAGTGGAAGAAAGGATTGGAGGAGTGGCCTCATTTGGCCAGACTTCTCTGGTGAGCATGGAGAATGGACTACTTCTTGTAACATATGAATGCTGTTTGGGGGGATGCAAGGCTCCAGTTGAAAGTGATGTGAAGCCCTTATCTCCCAGGGGAAAAGGAAATCACTAGTTTTTAGGATGTTTTGGTTTTAAACAGTACCCTAAATAAGCAGACATTGGACTATATGCAGTGTTGGGAAAGCTGCTGATGGGTATAATTTCACAGTTTGCAAAGGTTCCTTTCAGGCTGCTGCAGATTTGTGACATGGGAGCCATCAGAGGATTGTTCCTTTTGTGGCAATATCTTCATGGGATTCTAAGAGAGATTCCTCTCTCAAAGAACTGATGAAACTATTTTAAATGGTGAAACTGACTGAAAATTACAGGTTTTGTCTCTTTATGTTTTATGTGAGAAAGTGAACTGTAAGTGGGGAGGAGGAGATGTGCTTTGAAAGTTTTCATTTTGATTATCATTTTTCCCTTCTTTTGGTGTGTGTTAATAAATCTATTTTTGTAATCTTTAAATTTGGGCTTGTTTTTGCTTTTCTCATGATCTTATCTCACAGTAGAATTTTGATGGATACCCAAACCATCTCACAAATGGTGTGCTGCCCAGGAAATGTCAGAATTGGTGAGTGTGAAACCACTACACAAAATTGGTGTTTCTGCCAGGTTTGAACAAAACTATTACACCACTGTGAAGAAAACTAACTCAGCCCAAACGAGCACATTTGTTTATTTTTATCCCACTGATTTTTCTATTACTTACTTCATTGTAATCAGCCTTAATCTTTGCCAAGGTTCAGGGAGCAGGAGATCCATTTAGAAAACAGAGAATTTTAACAGCCTCTTGACAATTTTCTTTCCCCTGCACTGTGCAGTTTTATCAGAAATACAGTGAAGCAGAGTCTGACCTTATATCTGCAAAGAAAAGAATGGGTTTAGATCAGTTAAAGTCAAGCAACACTTGTATGTCACTCTGAGTAGATTTTTCTCTTTTTTTTTGAGGTTGCTCTGAGTCCCACAGGGATATCTTTCACTTACTAAAAGGTCCCTTCCAAACTGTTTTCTTTTGTTCTGAAGCATGACAGGCTCACATACCAAAACGTTACTCAGTAATTTTCTACAAGCAAATAGAACCAATATTTGGAGAAAAACCTAACCTATATCCTAGAAAAGAAGACAGAAAAATATCTCTCTGGGAAGTGTTTAGAGGCCAGGAATAGACACCCAAGAGCTAAAGTACTTGCAGTGGAGCAGGTCTGGAAGCCTGATTCCAAGATTTCCCTATAATATTAAATTCACATTTTCATCTTACTGTAGATTTGGATACAAAAAACTTTCCAACACGGTGCAGACAGTGATTTTCAGCACGTGCCATAACTCACATAAAGTAGCCCCTCTTAGAGCTCATGCGAGTAAAGCTTGGATAAGCTGTCTTCCCTAATCTATCCTCTTCATCAACCCAAGAAGGATACTGCTCTTCAAATGAAACAGCATGGGCTGGAATTTTGCCATATTTATGAGAAATGCATAATTTTTAATTAATTTTTAAATTAATTATTACTTTAAATATTGACCCTGTTAATGCAGCACAGAGTAGAACTGTGAATGTATTCCCATAATAAAATCTTGCTTTAAGGTTTTCTATCTCAGGCATTGAAATGCAATTTAGATGCAACCTGACGTGAATTTCATTTTGGGAAGAGTGTGTCACATTTGTTGTGACTGGTGTGATTTGTATGTTATTGTCCTAGGTTACAATATTGTCCTAGGTAAGATGTGCCCAAAGTATGTACTCTATCCCCATCTCCATGAGCTGTTGAAGCCAGGTGGGGCAGTGTTTCCCTTATCTTCTGTTAATGGGCCCATCAATGGCTTGCCACATGACTCATAGATAACTCCCTAGTTATCTATGTATGGAAAAGACTATCCGGCTCCCTCCAAGAGCTATCTCTGTTTAATGGGCCATCAAAGACCCACTGCATGACTCATAGAATGAGATCATCCCATTGTGAGATGCTCCGCCCATGGGGAGGAGCCAAGCATTCCCACCTGGATATAATTCAGGGTTTGGGACAGCACAGGGAGCTTTTACCCACTGGTCTCCCAGAGGACAAGAGCTACCAGACCTTTCTACAGGATCACTGCTTTGACAAGACCATTTCATCTGGACTGCTACTACCATCCTAACTAACAGGGTGTCAGGTTGTATTCTGACTCTGTCAGTGGGTTTTTTATACTATTGAATTTATTTTATTTTACTTTATTTTACTTTATTTCACTTTGTTTCACTTTATTTCTTTTCTTTTCCTCTTATTTAATTGTGTTTCTGACTTGGAGCCTCACACTGGTTTTGCTTTGAAACCAGCACAGTTATTCTAATTATTTATAGGTTGATTAAATATTTGTTCCTCATTTGCAACAACAGACATGCACAAGAAATTGCCACATGCTATTTCATAAGAAATATAATCTTTTTAGTACAGACTCTTTGTTCATCAGAACATCGTGTTCATCGTAGAAAGAAATAAACTCCCTGATTTAATATATATTGTAATTGGTTTTCCTTAGAAAAAGAATTATTTCATTAGATATCATCAGATATAATTGGCATACTCGTTTTAAAACCAAAAAAATAATCAATTTCTGTGTCTTTTTGACAAATGGAAATGCTGTCAAGATAGTCTTTTCCATACAGTTTTGTCAGTTTGACCTTGACTGGACACCAGGTGCCTACCAAGCTGCTCTATTACTTCCCTTTCCAGCTGGACAGGAGAGAGATGGAAAATGACTCATAAGTTGAGATTAAGCAGTTAATGAAAGAGAAAAAAAAATTGCATTAGCACAAACAAAGAGAAAAAAATGGTTTATTCTCTACCCAACATACAGATTTATACATATTCATTAACCACCATCATCCATCCTTATACAGACAGATATTATTTTCCCATTACATGGGCTTCCTCCACATCACCAGATACTCAAAACCACACCATGACTTGTATTCCATCAGCATGGGTAGTCAGGACAGGAAAAACACTACACTTGAGCCTTGGGCACTGATACTGGCCCAGCTGGGGTCATCATCATGCTCTCTTTGCTCCTTACAAAATTCATTCTTTGTAGGTTCGTGTCATTCCTGACTGGACACCAGATGCCATGTGGAGATGGGCTTGTGATCAAGGGGTTGGCCTGACCATAGAGACCATCACAGAGGTTATCCATTAATGTGAAATGTGCTGCAATTGAGAGAGCCATGCTAGTGAAATCTCCTTGAAATAGATGGTGGTGGATGGGTTAGACAGAGCTTGGATAGAGCAGCTTGATGGGCATCTGGCATCCAGCTAAAGTCCAGCCACCACAACAATCAAGTCCCTTTTTTCCATTTTGAAATGGACAGGAGACACTGTCATGCACTGCAGTGTTTGTTTGAATGAGTGAACAGCAAATTACAAACAATTAATAAATGTTATACCATATTTCTCATATGGATCATCATTAAATTCATGAGTTGTGAAACCAACCACTCCTCAATCACAACGTAATTACTTTTGACCCCTACTTAAAAGGGAAAACTTACTGAAAAGAGAATAAAAAAGAGATCTGTGTATGAAAAAAGAATAAGAAAATCATTACTCTGACAACAAAATGTGCCTTACTGAATGTGATCTTGGAACATCAGGACTGATCTTGGAAGGCACAAGGACACATACATATTTATTTTTTTTAATCTTCCTTCCTATTTATTTTTTCCACTGAAAATTTTGAAAGGTAGATTTTGTTGCGGAAAATAAAAACCAGAAGCACAAAACCATCCAAAATAAAATGAAACCAAACTTACCAAAACCCAACATTCACATCTTATTTTTATTTTTGATAATTGCAGTTGGGCTTCTTTTTGGTCAGCATTTTCATGACCCAACTTGCAGCATGACTCTCACTGATGACAGGTGGTGTTTATTTATGAACATTAAGCACTCTGCAGAGTCCATGATTTTTCCTTGTAAAATGGAATATGCTGACAAAGAAAGAATCTTCAAAGTTAGACGCCTAGAAATTAAGTTTTGGAATTCTTAAAATACAAAAATATGTCCTGCCCATTAAACTTGATCAAACTTTGCAATTTCTTTTAAATCAAAAACCTTCTCTCATGCCTTAATGTGGTACACTCAGGTAAGAATTTAGTGACTGTATTGGGTTCAGCTGAGATAGAGTTTATTTTGCTCATAGTGGCTTGTGCAGGGCTGTGATTTGGATTGGTACTGAGAACAGTGATGATAATACAAAGATGTTTCAGGTATTGCTGAGCAGGGCTTACACAGAGTCAAGGCCTTTTCTGCTCCTCACACCACCCACCAGTGAGGGAGCCAAGAATGCACAAGATGGTGGGAAGGGACACTGCCAGGGCAGCTGACCCCAAATGCCCCAAGAGATATTCACGGAATCACAGAATCAGTGAGGTTGGAAAAGACTTCTGAGGTCATTGAGTCCAACCTATGACCTAACACCACCTTTTCAACTAGACCATAACACATTCCAGACTATAGGGCATCATGCTCAGCATATAAAGCTGGTAGAATAAGGAAGCGGGGGGACGTTCAGAGTGATGGCATTTGTCTTCCCAAGTCATTGTAATGAGTGATGGGGCCCTGCTTTCCAGGGTATGGCTGAGCACCTGCCCGCCCATGAGAAGTGATGGGTGTATTTCTTCATTTGCTTTGTCTGCATGTGCAGCTTTTTCCCTATTAATCTGCTTTTACTTCAACACACATGTTCTCTGTTTTACCCTTGTCTTTCTCTCCCCCATTCCACTGTGGGGAGAGTGAGCAAGTAGATCATGGGACTGAGCTGTCAGTCCCAGTCAGGGTAAAAGCATGAGAGTGGCACACTGCCATTTCCATAGCTTTAAAAGAATTTTCAATGTAAACATTTTCTCTGGCAAATTTTAGTGTTGCACATGATTTTCTAAGGAGTGAAGGAGTTACCAAAATAAATTTTTGTACATGCTCAGATAAATTAGACACGTTTAACATAAACTTGGCTAATTAAGTGGTCTTTTGTTCACTTATATATATCTATACATCATATATATATGTATATATATATTTACATTCAGCCTTTGAAATACAATTCTGAGAGTAAACACCTGGAAAGCATAAAATGGCAAAGAGGGTATAGGTATTATTGATATACCCATGTGGTTTTGGAAATAGCTAACATTATGTTGAGATAGATAGATAGATAGATAGATAGATAGATAGATATGCCGATAACAGCAAAGTGCAAGTGCCAATATTTATATATTCTTGAGCGCAGATGGGGATAGGATATGAATAACTGTGCTATGTGTGTATGAAATGTTTAATATGTCTATCACTTATAATTTTAAACTTAATAGTGAAAGTTACATTAACAGACTACAACTGACAAATGTTTATCCTTCCTTTATACTTTGCATTTTTTCTATCAAAGGATTCTTGCTAGCAAGCAGGATATATTAGGTGCATACACAAAACCCATCAAAATAGTAAAACCAGTATTCAGCTGTCAAAATAAAGCAGAACTGTTCTGGAAAAGAAGCAGGGTTCAGAAACAGTCGGTGTTTGTGTAGCAGCTTGTGCTTCTCAAGCACTCTTGCAATTCTCATTTTACAGCTTCTCAGGAAAAAAACTCAGAACATCATAAACAGTTATAGTTACAAAACAAGCACTTGAAAAGAGTGTAGCGATACATCAATCTGCAATTCACATGAACAGCAGTAGAAAAGTTTGTTTCACAAAAGCAATAGGTTAATTCATCTATTCCATAGTGGTAATTTGAATGCTTGTAAAAACAATTAAAAGTGAGAACTGACACATATCAGTGCAGCACTGTTTTGGTGTTCTAAGCGGACTAGGGCAATGCTCATTGCGATCCTTCCTATGAAAAGAAGCCCTGCGGTCTCACTCAAGCTCCGGTCACCTACCAACAGTAAACCCCAAAGATCTGTGTGGGACGGTGCCCTGAATGTGATGGCTTTGCACAGTCTACAGTGGGCAGCTCCTGATTCTGCCTGTCATGTCACTGACTACTTTGATTTTGGTCAAAGCCAAATGAACTTCTCATCCTATGATCTTAAATTTCAGGATGGAAAGAAAAGTTTCAAACACTTTCCTAGTTATTCTAAAATGTTTTATTAATTAAGAAAAAACATAAATCCAAAGAAAATATAAGTTAAATCTGCTAATTATCGCTCACCTTTTGTAATGAACAGAAGGGGCTCCCACTTACCTTATTTCCAGAATACAGACCTTTCTGCCACAAAGTGGCCTTCTTAGATCTACTCAAGCAGCAACCTTTGCATAAAAATTTAATAAATCTTAAAAGAAGAGGAAAAAAGTGCACCACCCACTGGCTAGATAAATTTCATAAGAACTTCTATAAAATTGTCTGGTAGAAGATTTAGTGTGCTCCAGAGGCAATCAGATTACATTCTAACCACAGGAAAAGGCATCTTTCCCATGAATACTTGTCAAATATGTTATTTTTTAATTTGATAAGTAAGTTTCTTTGAATATTTTTTTGACCTGTTCAGCTGTGGCCTGAGGTGGGGCCACTGGAACCAACTCTGTAGGGCATGGGACAGCCCCAGTTTCTCCACACAGGTGCTGACCCTGCACCCCTCAGTGCTGCTGCCACCTTGGATACCTGCAAGTGGTACAATACTGCTCTCCCAAATTTGGTAATTTATCAATATTTGAGATGCTGGAATTCGTGCACTGCCAGAACATCTGTAACAGATTTTTTTGACTGAAACATGAAAGCACACCCAGAAAGCTGAACCCACAATACTGACTGGTAGTCAGTTTTCATCCAGCTGTATCTTTCTGACCACAAGAGTAAGTGGATGTACTGAAATGTGAGAAAAATTTTCTTTACTGTTGCTCTTGACCAATCTAGAAGAGGTGCCTATAATTTTCCTCTGTCTTCCACTCTTCTCTTATCCTTTTCTGAAGACAAATCTGAATTTGGGGAGATTTCTAAACCAAATTTCTGGGCTCAGGGGTCTAGCGAGGAGCATTAACATCTGAAGATGAATGTGACAATCTAGTCCCTTATTTAATTAAATCATGGTTGTTTAATTATTACAAACTATTTCATATTTCTACTTACTTTTTAAATGATTGTCTATAAATCATAGCCCAAAGTATTTTGGTCTTGTGTAATTTGTCATGCTTTGTATTTTTACTGAAGTAGAAAGATACTTACACAACAAAAGAACTGGTCATGCCTTTACTGATAATGACATTCACAGAAGAAAAATATTACTAGTAAACATAGAACAAGAAGTCTAATTAGCCTAATATTCATTATAATTGTCACATTTCAATGTAGTTTAAAAAAACATGCAGATTTATGTTACAGCAGGATTTCTTATGTTACAATTCATTGTCTTTTGATGGGCTATAAATCAGTATGAACAGGTTGGTAAGACTGTCCCAAGAAAAACAAAGAAATAAAGATACAAAAATCCCCCAAAACACAAGTATCACAAGTTCTTATTGATCTCTTTATATACATTGCTAATTTCAAACATGAAAAATTTTATGAAAATATTTAAAAATCTTTTAGAAATAAATCAAATCAGTCGTAACCAAAATGTTTATTGAACCTTGTAGTAGACAATCTTTATTTTTTCTCCACAAACAGTATGTGGCTTATTGCATTTTATACAGATTGAAATCCAATGGACATTACTATTTACTCAAAGCAGCTGCAAAACAAGTTGGATTACAGGACCATCACTGACTTCTTGTTACTCACAAGGATGCCCAAGCAATCTGATGCATGAAGATGATAATAATGCAATAGGATAACCTGAAATGTGATGCCCTGTGGTTATCTCGTGATCAGACATCAAAAGTGGAGGTTAATTTTCTTTCTCTTTTTGTCAATTTCCTTGATTAAAATGACTGGAATTTTCTCTCCTGATAACTTTCAAGCTGAACAGCCTTTGCTAACTGAAATGATCAATGATCATAAATCACATAAGAGGAAAATACTGTGAAGTTCAATCTCTGGAATTGTATCTATGTAATTACCAAGTCAATTACCAAGTCAGCAACTAACGCCAATGAAGGCTTTATTACAAAAAAGCACAATCACAGTGTATAACATGTAATAAATACTTATAAAAGAGTTCTCAGGATGTCTTTGATTATTCTTTCTAAGGGAGATTAAACTTCATGTACAGCTACTGATATCTTATTTTCATGGAAAGGCTGAAGCAAAAGACTATCTGGAAAGTGGAGTTGAACAGTTGTTGTACATAATGAGACTTTCAAATACTAGCTCTTGAAGGGATGGACAAAAAAGCTTTTGCTTATTCTGAAATATAGCAGGAGATCCAGATTTATTGGTCAGTTACTTCAACTACTGTTGAAGAAGCAGTCAGGAAAGGAACTTCACAGCTCTTATTTAAACTCCAGCTATGGGGTAAATCTTCAGTCTTCTGCTAGATTATGTAAATAATGTCAGAAATAAATCTTTCTAGGTATTGGAGATGGGAGGATTTTAATCACTAACCACTCCACTAGTACCATTTCAGTGTTAGAATGAAATTAAAAATGGAGGTTATCCATTTATATTTAGCAAAAGACAACTCAATCTAGAATGGTTCCCAAAATTATTTATGATACTTCTCTCAGCATAGAATAACATCCTTTCTATGTCCACATCCCATAGCCCATATCTCTACCCTCACCTTTCTGTTCCAGCTCTCAGGTTTCAGAAGCTGTTATCAGATCCATTCATTCATTCACAGAGCTGGTTCTTGTCCAGTAGCAAGGATTTGACTTGCATACAGAAAATAATTCAGGAGCCATATAGCAGTCTTGCAGGAAGGCCTCTTTGGCACAGATTGTCCTTGTTATCAAATAACAGAGTCAGCCCAACACCCAGAGTTTTTCTTTAAAATATCCAGCCATTTGTGGTTTGCATGCAGTCCTGTTCTGACACCCAGATGGTTACAGATACCATGGTGATAATACGGCTTTCTTTCAGTGAAAATATTACAAAGTATTTGATGAGCTGCCCCAGATATTTTCTTGTTCACATCTTCATGTTTGAAGCATCAGCTTGCCTTGATTCCATCAGATCCAGCAGCAGTAAGCTAGCAAACATTTTCTACTTACAAACATCTCAGCATACTGTTACCTGATCCTGTACCTCTAGAGCATCTTCCTTTTCTTTTAAGGAATCCTTTTAGGCTATGAGGAATGTTATGAAATGGATGGAAGTCTCTGCTCAGGAAGGCAGGCAATGTACACCTGACTGAGGATGATTCCCACAAGCAGGAGGATCCTGCAAATACCAGTGTTGTCTGCTACGGAAATGAATCACCTGGATGGGTTGGGCCCTACAGGTGAGATTCAGACATGCAGAACACCAAAGGCTGCACCTCAAAATGACAGTGAACATTTCCATACTTCTTCTATGCTCAACAAGAGTATCTGTTTCAGCATGTTACACCAAGAAGAAATGGAAACTGTATGGGAGATTTTAAAATTTATTTTACCTACTAATTATGATGCTTGTCTATTTTATTGTTCTGTTATGATTATGAGACAGTAGAAGCAAATGAACACAAGAAAAATAAACTCTTCTTATGCACACATACTTTGCAATGACCAGAAACAATGAAACATACAGAAAATGTCATATTGAATGAACAGCCATTTCAAAATATAATGATCTCCACAGAAAAAAATACTAATAAGATGCCAGCATTCTTTATGGAAGCGAATATTCATTTTTGATGCTGTTAGCTCTTATCCATCTCTTGATATAAAAAGCTTAATGATGCAGAGAAGTTTACACAAGCCTTTTGCAATAGGCTGTGTTGGCTCAATAGCATAAATGTTGACATGTATATGGAAACACAAGGGTGAGGAAACAAATTATTTCAGGTTAGAGTTGCCATAACAGAAATCTAAGGATTCATCCTATCCTTAACAAATATAACGGAAAACATTTAACTTTTTCTTTGTGCTTTACAATGTGTGCTAACTTCTGTTTTGTTATAAACATTGCTTCTTTGTGCTATTTTTATGATTTAGGAATGGTACTCCTCAGTTTTCCCAAGGCTCTCCAAATCCGTGCAGCCACTCAATCCCTCCCCCACTTCTCTTCTTTCCCACTCTCACCCCTCCTAGCGGTGGCTGGAAGGGAGAATTGAAGGAACAAAAGACAAAGATCACAGGTTGAGGTAAGTACAATTTACTGCAAACAGCAATGATGCAAGAAAATGAAAAATAGCAGCAATAATACTAAGAACAAAATGTATAAGAAAAGAAAAAAATATTCACATGCAAAACACATGACAATAAAACAATACTGGATGGATCCCTCATCACATTTTCTTTACCAGCTACTGCAAAATTAAACCTATCCAGACCAGGGCAGCTGTCCTGGTAGCTGCACAGAGTGGGGGGTGTAAGCATATGAAGGAACAAGAAATTGCATCTGAGAAAAAATGACAAATGTTTGTGCTGACAAACTCCTAGAGCACAAGGGTAGGATATCCATGAGAAGATGATATTGAGTGTGTGAAAAACACAGCCAGCACTGACTTAACAGCACAGTAGAGAACAGGAAAGTCTCAGTAGATCAAGATGCTCCAGCAGGGCATCAGAGGAAACACAATGAAAAATACCACCTGAGGATGAGGAAAGATGTATGTAATGTCTTCTGTAATTCAGAGAGTCTCCAAAAGGATGCTGGCACACATAGGAACCTGTAAAAAAGAAAGTAATAGTGATGCTTGAAACAGAGAGAGAAGAATGACCCTCCTTCACTGGTTCACTTTTTCCAGCTGTCTTTTATTTCGTTGAAGAGATTCTGTCAGCAGGATGGAAACAATTTAAAGCAGAGAATAATTATCTATTCACTGGTATATGCAGTAGGTAAGTAAGAACCGTGTCACTGCCAAGCATTAGCATAGTTGCTCTGAACATCTCCCTACTACACCTTGCATTCTGCTTTTCTGACTGGAGTCTCAAGTACTTCAATTTCACTGTTGGTTTCCAACCTGCATTACATCATAATCCTGGTCTCAGATTTTCCCTTACTAAATACCCAGTTAGATCTCCTAACTGCCCATTGAGGCTGTCTGTTTTAAATGTCTTTTCCAATTTGTTTTTTTAGGTACTTTCTGATTCTTCCCCTATTCCACACTTGACACTTTCTTCCTCGCACTAGTTTAAGATTATTTCCTTAAACCCTTTTGTGACTACTGGGACAGACTTCTGTGAAGGCAGGAAGAGAGGATGTAAACAGAAAAGGAATTGGTAGTTTTGTAAGAAACCTTCTGGTAATGCCCTACTCTTGATGATTTCTTCTGTAGCTGGGGCTGTAGAGCTTTCTGAGGAGACCTTAGTCAGGCTCTGGAACATAGTCCCTGAACTAAAACATGGGCGATTTCTGAGAATATATAGCATATCTAAGGCTATGTGATGAAGGTTGCATTTGCTATAACCACTGCTGCTATTTGCATTGCTTCTGAAGAATGCAAATCCAGTCGATGTGATTAGAGTCTATCATCTGTTGTAAAAGCATATCTGTGTGATATGCTTCATGACAGAGGGCAGCAATTATTTTGCCCAAACACAGGTATCTAGTGCCTCTTAAGGTGCCCTAGGTTGTCTGAAAAATCCTCACAGGGCTGTCAGACATAGCCATGAGAAGACCCTTGTGGAAAACCAGCTGGTTGTACACTAAGGGTGCAGAGAATCATAGTGGCACTATATTCAGGCACTTGAGCTGACGAAACACTTCTTAAAGATCTCTGATCTGCGAATGATTGTTTGCACTGTTGAGAAAAGTCTGCTGTAATCACTGAGGAATAAATTTTACTTTGTGTAGTTTTGCATCTGTTATCTGTTTAGTTGTTTGCCTCTTGCAATAAATGTTATCCACATGGTTATCCACAATGTTATAGTGTTCTGTAGTGATTCAGTTTTTTCTATGCAATTTAAGTTTCCAAGTGATTTTTTTTCCTATATTGATAAAATCTTTAAAGAAATAAAAATATCTATTAATTTATTTGCAAATCCTAGACAGGATTTTATTTTTCTTTTAAAGAAACAGGTATCTCAAAGAACTTTTTGCAAACAGACCAGCTGTTTGCAAAGACAATTGAAAAAGAAGATGTTAAAATGTAGTGCAACAAAATGTAATAGGAATAAGAATAGGGGAAATGCAATATGATGCAAGAGGAATAAAATAACCCAACAAGACTTAAGACAACCTTGCATGCATCTTCACTAATTTAATAAATTTTCTATAGTGACCCTATTATTGATCATACAGATATAGGGGTGTTGACTACATAAAATTGTGCTAGGGCTAAAAATAGGAAGGAATTGAGATCTTAAAATTTTGTTTCCATATAAGTTTCTACTTTAGTGTTAGCTTAAACAACCATTGTCCTCATCATGTATTTGTCCACTGCTGTCTGCACAAGTTTCATATGATGAAACAGTCTGGAGATTCCACAGAATCACACACAGAATCACACAGAATCACTGGGTTGGAAGAGACCTTCAAGATCATCGAGTCCAACCCAGCCCTAACACCACAGCTAAACCATGGCACCAAGTGCCACATCCAGTCTTTTTTTTAAACACATCCAGGGATGGTTACTCCACCATCTCCCCAATAAGAGAATTCCAGTACTCTGTTACTCTTTCTGTAAAAACTTTTTCCTAGTGTACAACCTATATTTCCCTTGGCACAGCATAAGGCTGTGTCCTCTTGTTCTGTCAGTTGCTGCCTGGAGAAAGAGACCAACCCCCACCTGGCTACAACCACCTTTCAGGCAGCTGTAGAGAATTATAAGGTCACCTCTGAGTCTCCTTTTCTCCAGGTTAAATAATCCCAGCTCCCTCAGTCGTTCCTCATAGGGCTTGTGTTCCAAGCCCCTCACCAGCCTTATTTGCCCTCCTCTGGAAGCACACAAGAGTCTCAGTGTCCTTCCTAAACTGAGGGGCCCAGAGCTGGGCAAAGCACTCAAGGTGTGGCCTCACCTCATACAGCTGAAAAATATTGCTGCAAATAGAGGTGTTATTTCCCAGCTAGTCTAGTTACTCCTTGTGCAGTAGCACTCTGCATAAACAAATGTTCCCACATTTTTTCTTTTCTTCATGGACAAAACCCATAAAAAAACAAACAAATAAAAACAACAACAACAACAAAGACTAAACAGAAAAAACTCAAACAAAAACTTACCCCAAACTTCAAACCAACTATCATAAAAAAGCACCTTTTGTTGATTTCCCTGATTTTCCTTTAATATACTGGAGGCTGCAATGAATCCGGCTTGCTAAAAATCTGTAAAGTTTAATATTAATTCCAAAATTATTCCATAATTTTGACCCTATTGAATGTGGGAATACAAATTTATGTACATTGATGATTGATCAATGAAATAATCCCATCCAATATTGTAAAATACAAGTAAATAATTAGGCACATCAGGAAGATTTGGTCCCAAAAAATATATTTGAAGAGGGGTTGCACCACTTTTCCTTTTTTCCCCATTTTATTATATATCTGTATTTCTTTTTACTGTATATCTTTTGTGTTTGCTGGATTTTTTTTTTGTATTACTCTTCTTCCATTGTGTCTTTGCAACTCAGTGATGTGCATCTCTCTTCCATCCCTCTCACCATTATCTTTCCACATGCTAAGCCTTTTGTGAATGACTTAGTGTTTCTAATATAAAATTTCCTGTCAAGATTATGAAAGAAAGACATCTGGTTTTAAGGAAAAAGGCAAGCAATATACCTCAGTTTAGGGCAGAGATTTCACTTGTTATCATCTTTATATGACTATTTTTGATATGTGAGATCTGATTAGCAGAAGATAGAGCTAGAAAAGTAGGCAGAGGAAAGATACTCCTTGTGATAACTTTCCTTTTTAAAGTATCACCTTTTTTTAAGCAGCTTTTTAAGTTGTTAAGAAGATGGAAAGTGAAGTTCTGGCCTTGTGAAATCTCCTTTTAACTTTTCCTTATTGAGGGCAAATAAAGGCTATATTGCTGGATCTTTACCTAGTACTCTGGCCTCATGAAGAAGTTTCTTAAAATAATTTTATTTGCTCTCACCATTGGAAACATTTTGGTCCAAATAATGAGCAGCTTTAGGGAGACATGGTAATGACATAAACTATTGGAACTATTTTTGAATACTGCTCCTGGGAATACTGTTCCCAGGCAACAATTATGTGCAGAGTTAGCAGTTGTACCAAGTTGCAAGGACAGTCTAAACTGTTAGCATATTTTCAGATTCCTATTTCATCCTGTGTGACTAAGGAAACTATTAAGGCTGTTGCACTGCAGAAATGGAATGTGCAGGTAGAACAGGACAACACTGTGACTGCACTCACACCTGGTAAGAATAGAATCCTCTTGATTCCTATGAGCATTACTGCGCAGTTTAAGTAGCTAGGTGGTTAATTAAGATTTTGGAAGTTCAAAATACATGTTTCTGCTAGTAGCAAGTTCTTTCAGTTAAAAACCTGTATTTTAAAGAAAAAAATGTATTAGGCAGTGTGCTGGCTTGAAAACAAACCAGTGAGAGACTCTAAGTCAGAACTACAGTTTAACAGGAAAATTAAAATAAATGCAATAGCACAAAAAACACTGTCAGGGTCAGAAAACAACCTGACACCCTGTTGGTCAGGTTGTTGGTAGCAGTCCAGTTAAATGGTGGCTGCAGTCCTCCTGGAGTGACAGGTGTAATTCTGTTGAAGGAGTGATCCTGTAGAAGGGTATGGTCCTTCTCTGAAGGTTCAGTGGTGATGTAGAAGGGTCTGGTCTTCCTCTGGGAATCCAGCGGAAAAGGTAGACTGTGGTGTTCCTGGATTATAACCAGGTAGGAATGCTTAGTTCCTCCCCCTGGGTTGAGTATCTCACAACGGGATGATGTAATTTTAGGATTCATGCAGTGAGACTCAATGGCCCATTAACAGAAGATATCCCCCTGGAGTTATCAGGGACAAGTCATGAAGGAGATAAGGAGCGCTGCCCCACCTGGTTTTAACAGTGTCTGAAGAATACATGCTTTGGGGTATGTTTTACATTGTAACCTAAGCAATGTCTTTCAGAGCATGTAACCCTCTGGACGAAAATGTTATACTCTGTCTGGGTCGTCTTTCCTAATTCTGTCTTATTTCATTAATGTGATTCAAGAAGTTTTATAGATAACAAAGGCAAAAATGCCCATGAATATTGTTTTAAGTTTGGAAAATTGTGGTGATTAATTTTTCTTAAATGATCGTTCTGTTTACCCCCAAAATGTATAAGTTGTAATTTCTCCCCAAAATGTATTCATTGTAACCCCTGTCCATCACCTCATCCTTAATTGTTTTACCTACCCCCTCTTACCTTCTGTTCCCATTAGTTCGTAAGATGTGTTCTCCTCCCCTGTCAGTATCTCATTGGTACAAGCCTTAGATCTGGCCTCTGGCAGGAACTCTCTCTTAGGCAGAACCACGAGGTTTGTTGTCTCTCTCCCTCTGGCCTTCCTGCCTCTTGCCTCTCCTTTGGGAGCCATGCTCCCTCCCCCTGGTGTGGGACCCTGAATAAACCTCATCTGATCAGCACCCTCAGAAGCCGTGTCGTGCCTTGCCTGCCTGCATGCTGCCATTAGCTGGCACAAGCAAGAGATGACTCCCCAGAAACTCTGGTAAGGCTTTTGTACTTGCCCTACCTCCTGGGACCCAGTGATATGTTGCCCACAGCCCCCTGCAGCTGCTAGCTGGGCCCGAGAAGAGCAGGGGGAACACAACAAAAAATAAAATAAAATTACAGTATATTCTGTATTGTTTTTGAAAATTATCTATTTGTTGCCAAGTACGTCTACCTTCAAATGAAACTGTGATTTCATTTTCCTCTATTATGATATGCAAAATACTTTAAAACATTTTTCCTCCTTGAAGTTGTAAGGAGAAGAAGAAGTCTCTGTTATATATTGTGCTTTCAAAGCTAAATGACAGTCCTTACACTGAAGCTCCACCTGAAAACCAGGAGCCCACCTTAGAATAGATAAAGTTAGGACTTGCAGCACATACCAGTGACAGCAAGTGTGACTTCACATCCCTAATACCACTCATTACTTTTTCACTGATTTCATTCGTTAAGCAATACCACAGCCCCGCAATCCAAACTGCCATTTGTGACCTGTATGTCTCTTTTCTTTGTTCTCTCATGCTATAGCAGGTTAGAGGTCAAGCCTATTATTCTATTTATCTCACTTACAAAGAATGAGCCCCTTTTGGAAGGAAGAGGAACCTGGGAAACACCTAGTGACATTTCTCGAGTGTACTTTATTGGTGTCTAGTGATTTATTTCTGAGACTGCCTGAATTCTATTCACATTTTAGTAATCTAATAATTCTTTCTCCCCACACTCCCTGCTGTGTTTTTGTATTTGCTAGTAGTTGTTTTTGTTATGTGTGTATGATTTTTATTTATTTATTTTGTTTCTCTTTTTTGGTGACTTGGTTGTTTGGGTTTGGTTCACCTTTTGAACCCTCGTGCAGTTTTAGCACTTTAAACATCTTTTTGCCTGAGTATGGCTACTTATTAGGTGAAGGGTACCTTGCTTGTTAGAAGCTTTCCCTCCCATACACCTTTGTTGTACCAGTCCATTGCAAGGTAACAAACATATGCTTTAAAAACACTACTGCATTTTTCAGGACTCAGCATGAAAAATATACTGTGAAAAGATCTGTGTGCTATGTGAGTGGATAATTGAATGACTTCTCCGCTTCAGGTTGGTTTTCTGATTTTTCTTTATCCAGTTCCACACAATTGCCATAGGCTTGGGCACGGACACTAAGATGTCGTGGTGTGAGTCTGTGCAGCATCTATCTGGGACACAGGGGATCATCTGCAGCTTGGCATGCACAGAGACTTTCAACCTATATTAAAGCATTTTACCTTCTCTGGAGACTAACACAATACAAGAAGAATAGGAGCAGCCTTTGGGTAAAATAAAGGGCTACTTTAACTTTTAGTAGTAGCCTGTATTTCCATTTCCTTCAGAAAGAAAAAAAAAATTTCTCCAGGAGTTATTCTGTCTTTTCCTTCCTCTACCAGCATGCCAGCTAAGAAGATGAAATGCATTAATACCTGTGGAGCATTATTTTCATAAGTATCAAATGAAATATGATTTTTATCAGAATGTATATATGGCTATATGTTCACAGATAGCTCTCTTTTCTGTTTTTTGTTTGTTGGCTTGGTTTTTTTGTTGTTGTTTTTGGATTTTTTCGCCTTTAATGTTCTAATCTGGAAAATTTATAGAAACCTGGGATTTCAAAGGAGTCTGACTTATATTTCCAGTTTATATTTAGAGATAGTATAATGTGGTTTAAGTCCTTTGGGATTCTGTGGAAAGACAGAAGACCATTTTCCCCGATGTATTCAAAGGCATCATAAATGACAGGTTAATTTGCAGAATATTGGATTTAGAAATTCAAAGGCACTATCTATCCCCAGATCTAGCTTCAAATAAAGGTAAATGTGGTATAAGGAAAAATCCAGGGGTGTATAGAAAAGTTGTTTTTCTCTTTATCTATTAAAAATGTTTAAGATGAGATCTCTGTAGAAAAGTGTATTCATGAAGTTATATGAAAGGGGTTTTTTAAGTACAGGATTCCCAGGGGATGAATACTAGGGGTATGTGAGGACAGAAAGTCCTAGAAATAGGTTGGTTCATCCAAACAAATCATGAATGGATTATTACCAACAAGCTAAAAGTATCACAGCTTGTATTTACTGCAAATGCATTTAGTGGGAAAAGGAAAAAAAAAAAAAAAGAAACAAAAAAGAAACAAAAA
>VWYN01008775.1:242297-255059 GCA_013400075.1 Hippolais icterina | reverse complement strand
GAAAAAAAAAACAAAAAAAAAACCAAAAAAGAAACAAAAAAGAAAAATAAAGAAAAAAATAAAGAAAAAATAACAATCACCATTTGTAACCTCACTATTAGTTAGGCAGCTTTCTTTACTTTCTTCATTTTTGGTGGTGTTGTTGAAAATGAAATTTTTAAGGAAAAACCCCACCATTATTATTTAAAGAAATAATTTGCTGTAGTCAGAGAAAAAAAAAAAAAAGCTGCTTTATTTTAGAGAATTTTACTCCTGCCTGTCAAAGAAATATCAAAATGGACGGAATGTGTCTGCTGGCATGTCAGTGACAGTGAAGTGACAGTACAGACACCTGCTGCCTATCTGTATGAGCAAGAAAAGGGTACTGCAACAAAGTCTCCTGAGGAATTTCTGAAAGCAAGCTCTGTTCCAGATACAGCCAGGAACAAATTCAGGTTAAAAAATACAGAACAACAAGAAAAGAATTCCTTGGCATACTACAGTAGATAATGATCCTGTAATAATACAGCAAATCTGGAAAAAACATGTAAATGCAAACTTCCAAGTTTAGATTTCTAAATAATGTCATAATCAGCCAGTACAGAAAGAGGACAAGAATACCTCTTTCTGCCAGTTGATGTATTTTTAGGTATGCTAACGGTGTGCTGTAGAGGTTGCCCAAGTGCGCTGCACCCTGAGCAATACACATTATGCAACTAAGCAGGAGAAGAGTTGAATGTGACTCCTCTCTTTGTTAGCAGTCAGCAGCTCTAAATACAGGCCAAAAATACATTAAATAACATAGACCCTCCGCAAACATTATAAAACAATAAATAGGAGACTGTTGTGCAATGTGTTGACATGAATGTTTTCTGGTCCTAGTGCCAGCATTTGAAGGACACGTATGGGATTAAGCTATTTTTTTTTCTGTAGTTTTCTCTTGAGTATTGGACCAGTCTATGTCAAAATTTAGGTTTTGTAACTTCTATGCCCATTGTGATCATTTGGACTTAATTATGGATGTTTGTTGATCCTGTGGCATACTATTTTTTTTTCTTTTGATAGAAAGAGCTGGAGGTAAGAAATAAACCTTTAAACAAAGGCCATATATGCTGAAGTAAGTTTAATTTTGCTATTTTTCCCATCTTCTAAGCTGGGGCTGCAAAATTTCTCTGAGCAGAGTTTGTCATGCAACAGCTGCTGAAAGGACATTTTCTCTGTCTAAATAACAGTGAGGTTTCAACTGGGGGATTTAATCTAAAGTGCTTGTCCTTTTGGAGTAATAAAGGGTGTGTATGAAGTTTGTTTAGATCGGCTAACACTATGTCCTCAAGTTTCTAATGCAAGTATTAGATTATGAGCAATGAGTAGAAAGACACAACCTTGCCATGAGTCAGGTGTCAGCTTGGCTGCCTACTGACATGTGTACAGAGAGAGCTGCCTGTGCTTGTACAGGGGAGTTTTCATATTTGCCTTCTGCCTTGCATACATCTCACCTGTCTAAAGGGAATGCATCCCACACTGCAACCTGAAAATTCAAAGTTCAGTGTAGGAAAGTAGGAATTTCACTGGTAATCAAATCCAACATTAAAAACTTGCTTTAAAAATTATTTTTGATGTGAAAGTAATTTTTGTGATCACACACAGTACTATGAGAGGGCAGACATGATAATTTTCAGAGAAGTTGACCAAGTAGACAGCTCATTGCAGTTGAGTGGGTTTCAAAATAATTATACAAAAATAGATTGAGCTGAATTTGAAACTGATTGAAATCTGATTGAAATAGTAAAAATTTTTGGTTTGCTAGTCCCCCTCACAGTTATACATACAACACTGTTCATGAGCAGTTGCTTACAGTAAATGTTGCAGAGGTCACAATTCTGTAAGTTTTTTATTTGCATATACTCCTCTCCCTTCTGTTCTCACCTACACTATAAATCATCATCATTCTGACCACAATACTCACAAGCTGAAAACACAATTTTTCTAATATCAGTAGCTATTTTCTTTCTATAAGTTCGTAATTTTGTAGGCTATTATTTAATTTTTTGTTCACACAATCCATGATTATAAAGGAAGACTGGATTTGAGAGGAATTACGTTCTTTCTTAACTTCTGAGAAATCCAGAATATTTTGCTGAACATCTGAGTCTGGTATTTTTCAGTGACACCCATCCAGTGACTTGAAGGCTATAGCCCATCCACAAGATATAAGCATCCACCTGGCTGCTGGTTTTCCGGAAAAAATTGGAACAGGTGTTTGGGAAGCAGATTTCACACTAAAAGCCAAATCTCTTTCCTCATGAATGGCTTGGCAATGAGCAAATTGCAGATGTAACAGGAGTGGGCATCACAGGTCTGCAGACACAACTCCTCCCAAGCCTGCACAGTCCGGCACAGAGTCAAGTACTGCCTCTCCTCTCAGGCAGGGGAGGGGAGTCAAAAATTGAGATTCATCTCTCCCTGCTGTTGAACTTGGACCAGTTTGTAAAATCAGTGGTGAGATGCTTCACTGCAGTTAGCCAGGCTTACCGTGCTGAACAAAATCACATCTCCTGATAATACTACAGCTCAGATAACTCAGAGACACTGTGAATGCTGAAAATGTGCAACTTTAATACAGCAAATAACTCTGGTCAGCACATAGTACATGGTATTCCAATAAATGTTACATAGTACACAGTATCTCTGTCCGTATATATATATATGGAGAAAGCTCAGGAAGCACGAGCTTTTTTTGCTGCAAACACGTCACTGACTTAAGAAGTAATGAACTGGTTTTGGATGCCTGTCCACTAAATGTACAAAGCAAACAGTTCATATCCTCATATATGCAAAATGAATTACACATGTGTGTGTATATATATATATGTGTGTGTGTGTGTGTTTATTACTCAAAAGCCCGTTATGCAGTCAAAACACACACTTGGAAAAAGAATTTTGAAACTAAAGATTTCAATGTTTTCCTTCAACATAAATATTTTTGTCAGATGAAATAAGATGAGGCCATATTTGACTGAAATTAAGGTGGGGCCTAACAGAAGTGTTTCTAAGACCTCAGGAAGGCACTTTAGGAGCAGATGTCAAATGCTTATTTCTCAAACACTTTAGTCATTGACAAAGTAAGTAAGATATAAAATGCAACTAAGCAGGTGTGTTCACAACAGCTTGTCATGTCTAAAGAGAAATCAGATCTTTCTGATTTTGATTCAGAAAAGAAAATGAACATTTTCAAAATTACCTTCTCTTTTACTGTTAATAATTTCAAGCTCTCCAGAGATCCTCTGACTTCCTTCTTGATCTTCACATTGCATTCAGTCAAGGAATAAAGCTATATATGAATGAAGAGACATCATTAGCCAACATTGTTCCCATATTTTCTTTCCTAAATATTTAAAACATTAAATGCTCTCACTGTTTATAATCAATGCACATGTTAACAACTTCACATATATGCCCATATCAAGTAAGTCTTGAAATAAACTGAGATTTATTTGCAAAAAGAAGAGTACATCCATATATTGGGGGAACAGTTTCTTGATTATGCAAACTGCATCCATCACTTTTGTTAAAAGAGTTATCCCTTTATGTAGAACTGAGTCATCTGGGTTTATTTTGTTTGTTTGGGTTTTTTCCTATGTAGAAGCAAAATATATTACACTTTGCTTTCAAGACAAGCTGAACCTTGCAGACTTAAGTCAAAACCGTGGATCCTGCTGGTTTTATAATGTAATTGTAATGTCTTCTGTGAAACTTGAGAATTGGATCCCAGTATAGATATAAATTAAAAACAACTCACTACAACCCATTTGAAACAAGCTTGCTACACTTTTCCCAAGTGTTGTTGTAAGTAATTTTTTTAACACGGTAAACCTTGTACTAGCATGATTGCTGTTTTTCTGCTTTCCAGCCTTGCCTAGCTTCTCATTTGGAAGGTCAATATAAGTATTTGGTTTCCCCTTTTCTTTGCAGATTAGGGATACAAACACTTTTTTTTTTTTTTCCTTGCCAGATTAAGAGCACTATCAGAACTCATTGGAGCTAGGAGTGATAAGCCAAAAAGAAAAAAAATAGCTGTTGTTTGGATTTTTTTAAACGACAGTTAATAATCTTGGACTGATAATATGCTTTTTGACATTTCCTTCGCTGTCTACACACTATAATTATCTTTCCCTCCTACAGCATTTTTCCCCTGCCTTTTTCTCTCCTTTCTCCTCCTATCACCATCTCCGCTCCTATAATACAGAAAATATCTTCTACACTTAGTTTTTCAGGTTTTCATTTGTCATTTTGTATAATAAGATTAGATTTCATAGTCTACACAGGGTAAGCCTACAGGTATATACTGATAAAGAATGATTCAACTAGGAAGTGTGTGTTTGCTCTCTTCTTTTTTCTCTGATTGCAACAAGCAAACTAAGTATATAATTTAGTCCTATAAGAAAAATAATATTTACTTATTTTGGGAAACATGAATATATTGTAATATGTATATAAATATTTAGACTATATACATATATATATTCTAAATTATATTAAAGACTTATTTAAAAAAATCCTAAATATTTAAGCTATTTTAAAATATCCCTAATATTAAAAATAAAAAAAAAGTAGCCTTACAGTTCTTTAAGGATTTTGTACATGGTCTCCTGGCCAGAGGCCCTAAGAAATAAATAATAAAGTTAATTCAATTCTTCACTGGTCATGTAGTCCTAGGGAAGGCAGCACAGCTGCAAAAGCTAAAGAGATACAGGCCTTTTCAAAATACAGTGTGGCTGAAATTTTTTCAATATGGTGGCAAATGGACACTAAGAATGGTTAAGAAAATTCCCTTTTTGTCTGTCAGAGTAGATTTTTTGAAAGCGATGCTTCCTATTGCAGTCATCAAGACATAACTGGTTCATTTTGCATATCTTCAGCCTGCATGATATCACTTTATTTGGGTTAATTTTTCAGTTTGCATATATAAAACAAATTTACTTTTTTTTTCTATAAAAGCAAAAGTAAGCAACTATTTTTTGTGTCTCTGTCCATCTCCTTCAAATACTTTTTGAGTCTTTCATCTAAATGGACATATACAAAAGAACATTGTTTCAAGCATGATAATATAATTCAATTTAATACAAAAAGTCCTGAATAGTCTTCCACAGAAAAACCTGAAGTAGTGTCCTCATAGAAACAAAAACAAGTAACTTCCACTCACTTTAGAACACTGATATCACATTTTTAATTATGCAACTCATCCTTCAATCTCTGTCTTCTTCCCTGTAGCAAATGAGTCTCACACTGTCTGCTATGTACAGTAAAATTCTTTTAGCTCTTTAAAACAT
This sequence comes from Hippolais icterina, assembly GCA_013400075.1. Lineage (NCBI taxonomy): Eukaryota > Metazoa > Chordata > Aves > Passeriformes > Sylviidae > Hippolais > Hippolais icterina. The sequence continues at coordinate 249,750 of VWYN01008775.1, read as the reverse complement.
CACCAGTTACTGAGACCATTTCAAAGCATGAAAACTTGATAGTGTATATAGGCTTAAAATCTTAGATTGCCTTAACAACTTATTTTTAATGTTATAAATCTACTGAAAATGTCAGATTATGTGTACCTGAGGTGAAAATTTAGTGTTGATCTACATAATTACTAACCATAACCTTGTATTTTTACATGTACATCAAGTAATTTAAAGCAAACGAGTTGATGTAAATGAATACTCTTGTCAAAGATACTAGAACATAAGTGACTATGGACAACTTAGAATATAATAAAATATTTCATTTGGAATGGAACAATGATCATCTAGTCCAACTGTCTTACCACTTCATCATTATCCAAAAGTTAAAACATGTAATTTAATCATTATCCAAATGCTTTTTCAGCACTGGCAATCTTGGGGCATTCACCACCTCTCCAAGAAACCTGCTCCATGGCTTGACTACCCTCTCAGTACATAAATACTTCCTTGTGTCCAGTCTAAGCCTCCACAGGCACACTTTGAACCATATCCACACATCCTGTCACTAGATACTATAGGGAGAAGGTCTCAGCACCTCCCTCTCCTCTCCACCTTCTCAAGAAGCTGCAGAGAGCAATAAGGTCATCCCTTAGCCTCCTTTCTTCCAGACTAGACAAGCCCAAAATCCTTATCTGTTCCTCACAGGACATTCTTTTCAACATTTTACCAGCATTGTTGCTTTCCTCTGGAAACATTCAAGGACTTACTCATCTTTCTTAAATTTTTGGGTCCAGACTGGCACACATTACTCAAGATGAGGATGCACCAAAGCTGAGTAGAGAGGGATAATCAGCTTTGTCAGCCAGCTGGTTACACTGTGTTTGATGCACCCTAGGATGCAGTGTTCCATCTCTTTCAGAACCACTGGCAGATATCTTTCAACTGAGAAAGAGATTGTGTACTCTAGAAAGAAGTGTATATAGAGGTTTAAGGGCTTGTATTGTTGCTATTGTAATCCGTACATTTGAATTTCTTAGGAGTTGCGTATCAGCATTGAAAAGTGTCTAGGCAGAATTATACCTTGTGGAGTTATAATTCATAACTGGGATCTTGTCTTAAAAGAACGATAGAATCTACTTCTTATTCCAAAAATTTTATTTCATAAGTGCAAACAAATCACAGAGGATTCCCATTGGCATTCAGCGACAGTAGACATACTTTAACCACTGAAGGCTCTGCTGCTGGTTCAAGCAGATGTAAGGAAATATTTTCCAGCATTTGCATTTTTCTCAATTTTTCACTTCACCAGCAATGTTCTCACAAAAGAGGTTGAGATCAGGCAGTTTACACATCTTTTGCCCAAATAGCTGCCAGACAAAATCTTGTTTACAAATATCTTTTCATAAGTGCTGAAAATAGAGGCACATTTATCACTTTGGGGTACCTAAAACCTAGAGCAAAGATATGATTTTAACGGTGTTCTTAAAGGGGATAGCTTGTATTTACTGAAAACTTTGATGCATGGCTAGAAACAATGCAAAAGCTATGGATCCATAAAAAAATATTAAATTGGCACTAAGAAAAGAAATAAATTCATTTCTGTCCTACTGCCTGTGCCATTGAAATATGTTTTTTAATTATTGATACTATCCTTTGTACTCTACTTCTTTCCCGGTTGATGTATAGGCTTTTTAATCTGGCTATGTGTTTTGGTGGTTTTTTTGGTTTTTTGTTTTCTCCAGACAACTTGAATATCTCATTTCTGGATTACTTGGTTGGCTTTCAATGCTGTTCCTATGCCACTTGAAACACGTCTTTCACTTTTATATGTGTGAAAGCTGATGCTTTGGTAAACAGAACTTGTAAGTTTGGCTATGCTGTCCTGTGTTCTGAGAGTGGATTCAAGAGCAGAGCAGTATATTTACCCTTCATGTCCTCCACACAGTAAATTGGGAAGGGCAGTCCAAGTGCTACTGAGCTATCCTCTGCTCCAAAGGGAATACCAGCTTGTCTGAGCATACCCACCAACTCAGTCGCTGCCAGGCACTTAGGATGCTGCCACACACCTTGAGACAGACTGCTTATAAGCATCCTGGAAGATTTTTTTAAGACTTACCTGTAGACCTTTTTAGTGAGTCCTAGGATTTCTAGTCTTGCATTGAGACTCCATCGTGATAAAAACAATGTGGTTAAAAATAAATTAAGGGGTATGTCCTGAGGTTAGCTCCTCTAATAATAAGCTAATTTTGAGATTTCCGCTGGGGCATGTAAGAAGGTTTTTATGTCATCACAGCTCAACATTTAAAACTTGAGTGAGATTAATCTATTTCAGGCTGACCATGTCAAAGTTTAAAATTCATTAAGAATTTAATTGTTACTTTTACATCTAAGTCAATACAAGAAAAAAATATAAAAGGAGACATTCTGCCTTTATTTCTTTCATGAAATATTCTATGTATCTATATATTATTTTTATTCCTTTGTTACCTCCGGTAACAGCAAAATACTCTTTGAATGAAACATTTTGCACTTCTGAGAATGATATTTTTTCAGATTTGATGTCCATCTCATTCCTGTGATCAAGCGTGCTCAAGGTATTTTGGAATTCCACAGTGGAGAATAATTACCAGAATACATAATATTATTAGCCACTGACTGTGACAACAGTGCCTACAGACTTCTAGAGCAAACTCCCTGCAAGAAAAAAGTTTTTACTTGGGTAGAGAGGAGTCCAAAATTGTTCACAGGCCACTCTTCCCAAATTATTTTCTGTCAGTCTGGCAAGAATCACAGGGTTTTCAATGCCAGAAACACTTTCATTTCACTTTAACAAAAAGACATTTCTAGCCTTAATAGTTATAAAAAAAGCTTGAAAGTATGGATTCAAAAAGAATGAACTTTTGAGAATACATGATAAAGAAGCTAACCACTATTTTGAAAAGATTCTTATATAATTTGATGTGGTCACGTTTCTTTTGTAACTAATGAATTCATGCAATTAATTCATGGAATCATAGAATATCTCACTGGAAGAGACCGATAAAGGATCAAATTCCATAAATTTCAAGACCAAAGATAGGTAAGGTCTTGTCCTGCTCAAGATCAACCAAAAAGCCCACTGTATTTAGTGTGGTCCTTTCTTGGGAACAAAGAAACATTGCATAAACTTCAGCATTTATGGTATTGTGTTTGGCTACAGGCTGTTTAGCTTTTTACACAGGCATTTGCATATTATTTTTGTTTAACGTTTATTTAAAATTTCAATAAATCCATGCAATACAAACTAAGTGTCTATAAAAGATCTTGTGTTTTAACAAAATTTTTGCTGTTATAAATATATAAAATTAGAAGCAACAATTATTAAAATCATAATAGCAGAGAAGTAGCAAATGTACTACAAGTATGATAATAAAATGCCTCAGGTTTTTTATTATTCTCTTCATTTTTTTATTCTTTCTTCTCTCCATCTTGATAAATGGAAAGAAACCTCAGCTGTAAACGTGTTTTTCCTTCTGTTTGTTTTTGGGGTTTGGGGTTTATTTGTCTGCTTTTGTGATTTGCTTGAGTTTCAGGTTTTGTTGCATTTCTGAGAAAAGATTTTGGGGAAGATAATATGTTCTGTGCTTCTATATATTCCTAACATCTGGGCTAATTGTTGTGTCTAGTGGGCTTAAACCAAGCATATATATCTGAAAGATCACAGTCAACAGAGGAAAAAAAGGTGTTAAGGTACGTGTCATCTGACCTATTTTAGACATTTCCTTTAGTGTGAGATGAACTTGCCCTATAAATGTCTGTCGCTTTATATTGGCATTAACAAAGCTTGAGGTCATGAACATGGATAAAAACCTTTAGACCGAGAAAATGACCATGTTTAAAGAAGGACATATTTCATCCTGTTATAGGAATCTATTTTTGAGATTCTTGGCCTTACTGCCTGTGCACCTAAACAGTGATATTAGTACAAGTGTTATTAAGAAAAATGGGAGTGTTCTTTAAGAGGGATATATATATAGGAAAATTAAATTCAAATTATATTGACTTTAAAATAGCTTTTTCATTAATATATTATTTTAAAATTGTCTGTATATCCCTTTGAGATTTTTAAACATGAACTATGTTTAATTATATATATTTTTTGAATATATACTGAAACTATGTAAACATACAGTTGATAAATTATTAACTATACGGTTTCAGTTTAATAACAGAAATCAGTTAAATGCTTTGTCTTCTTGAAGATAGAGACAGATATTTCAATCTTTTCTTTTCTTATGCTTGTCAGCTGACAAGATTTCCTTTGTTATGATAATTGGATTGATGCTTAATTGTGATATGTATAATTTATATTACTTGGTTTTACTAATCAGTTCTTAATCCTTTCTCATTCTTTTTTTTTTTTTTGCAATTTAAATAGCTATCAAGTTATGTAACAGTTACCTAAATCAGTGCTTGCAAATTACTCTGGGAACTGGTCTCATTTTTTGGCAATTGATTAAATGTTTTTTTTCAGTTTCTACATCTCAACCTCTCCTTTTTCTCCAGTATAACTTTTTATTCATTCTTCCATATGTTCTCCTCAGGGGATGATTTTGTTTATGATATTTATTAATTTTTTGCTTAGTTATAAATATTCAGACCTCACAAACTACAATCAACAATTTCTCTCTTTTTTGTTGTTTGCCTCTATATATAGATTTAGTTAATGAATTTCTGCTTTTTGTCCCCTCACACTGAGAGGTAAAAAAAAATTCAAGGTTGAAAGTACGTGTGAAAACCCAAAGATACATTCATATTAGAGAAATAACATCTGCTTATCTCCATTTTAAATTGCTGAATATTTGAAGTTCAATGGAAATTATAGTGTTAATTATGTGACATGCAGAAATTCACCCTTCATTTTTGATCATATCAAATGTCATTAACTAAAAACCTTACAGAAATTTTGCCTGTTTTTTTAGCCAAGCATCCAGGTTTCCCAGGAGACTGTAGCAGGTATTTCCAAATGTAGGGCACAGGCTAGGCAGAGGATGACTAGACTTCCCCTACATTCATTCCCTAGAAGTAAGCGGATTAAAGCTGTTGGAAATGTATCTTTGTGTGTAGCAGCTATATGGGACACTTGTGGAAACAGTGTAACAAAGTTGTCAGATACCCACAACCTCTTCTTACCATAAGTGCATTGAAATCAAGAAATCAATCTGGTCAGTGAAGTAAATATGATGTTCAAATATCTGCAAGAAAAAAAAAAAAAAAAAATCCTGGTTACCTGTGTTGATATGGACTACACCTGAACTCAGGAATTTTTTTCTATGATTATGGAGTTAAAGTAACAATGGGGTTGCAACAGCTTTAAAAGATAACATTAACAAATTTCTGCTACTGCAAGTGTATGTGAAACTCACAACTCTAGTGTTTAGATAAACCACTGGCATCTTTTAATCACTGGCATCTTTGAGCCTGAGAAAATACATTGGTACATTATTGACCTAGCCATGCTTGCAGATGGGACAAGAAGTCTAGTTGTTAAAACACCTAGAAGTCCTGGCCAAAACCCCAGGGCGCTGTTGGGACTACATTGAGTTTTCATTATACTAGCAGTATGGAATACACTTCATAAGCCCTCTTGAGTTACACGTCAGCAGACATGTACAACACTGCACATTTATTTGCAGGACCAGAAACCTGGATCCTGGTATTCCATAAATATAGCCACACAGCAAGTCTTTTTTTAGAATCTAATAATCTCAGAAACAGGAACATGTACATAGATGAGCAACAAAGGAAGCTTCTATTCAGTTGGCAACAACTAATAACAGACCTCTGAATAACATAGGAATATAATAATTTTCAGATTTCTTATTGTTAACATGGCTAAAATACCATGGGTTTCATAGATTGGCTGAAAGGTACTTGTAAAGTTTGGATAACCTTTGAATATCTGTAGGATACAAAATATGCATTCCACAGATCTTTGCTTTGCTTGTTCTGTTTTGTTTTTACATGGGGTAATAATGCCTTCTTGGGCATTTGATAGAATTGTTAATATGAAGTAATATTTCAATTAACCAATACAATAATCTCTCCAAACCAATTAAGATATTTCAAAAAAAGAGCAAATAATTGGGTTGAAATCACACAGTTTATTTTTGAAATTAAAGTCAGACAAATGAGCAAATGTTATTAAAAACTTTCAGCTGTGAGCTAATCAGTGTTTAACTGGCTGTAGAGCAGCAGTGCAATCCACACTGCAATCTGTTACTGAACATGATGCTATTAAAAAAAAGTCAAACATGAACTGTTACAGAGAGCTGCAATTATGAAAGTTAAATTAGAGCGAGGCTATTCTAAGGAGTAATGTTTTAAATAGATATAATTTTAAGAGACTGTGCATTACACAGTAAATATCTGAAAAAGGCTTCAGTTTAAACATTTAAGTAAATTTTTAAGTCAAGAATTTTGCCCATATGAACATCTTTTCCTTCTGTTTTTGTTTTGAGGATAAACTCTGTATGTACTGCGTGACATATAATCAGGAAGAAATTCCAGAAACAAACTTTTCTTCAGGATGTGACTTTCCACTTCCCCTTGCCTGTTCACACAAACCTAATAGAAAATCAGTGCCTTTCCTCCTCCTTCCTTCTGAGGTTTTTTTGCAATTAGCCAGCATACCTAAAAAGTAGTAGAGAGCTAGCAGATAGTAAAACAGACAGCATAAATGAATAGAAACTTAAACTTTATTCTCATTTAGTCTTTGGATCTAACTACACATACAAAACATGGGCTATTTTCATTTCAAATATATTGAACGACAATTTTTTTTAAGAAAATTGTGATGGATGTTTTGTCAAATCATTCCTTAGTTTTATACTTCAGTAGACTGAGAGAGCACAGTGATTTGAAATATTTTCTTCAGAGGGAATATAGAAATGGCATATTGACAACATATTATTTTTGGTTTTTAGTGGTGCTAGTTATTTATTGGTGTTAAGAGAACAGAGACATGGAACAAAGTAAACTTTGTCTTCCTAGAAACCATAATATATATCTCTTTTCTTCTGAATGAGCAGACTGATGATTTCAATGTATAACGGAAAATGCATAGACATACTTAAGCTAGTTTTCCACTACTTGGCCCAGTGACCCAGAGCAGAACAGACGTGACAGCACACAACTTGATGGGTACAAGATACTCAAGCACTGATCAGGATCCTAAGGAAGTTTTTTCAGCTCATGGTGAGTTCTCTGGTCTTTCAGCTAGTTTACTATTGTCACCCATACTAGATTATTGAAAGACAATTTGCAATTTGACAACAAAAGTTAAAAATCATGTTCTGGCTGGGAGGTAGATTTACCTTCCACCATGCTGTCCAATGTATTGTGTATAGCTGCAATGACCAAGCTGTACATATGCAGTGGACAATATTTGGACCTTGATGAAATAAAGTGGATTGTTTTTCCAGCTTAGGCTTCCTCTCTT
>VWYN01008775.1:212207-242275 GCA_013400075.1 Hippolais icterina | reverse complement strand
TTTTTCCTCCTTTAAACTGACTGTCATCACACGATGGGAACTTCTGCAGTTTGGTTATGGGGCAGACCCACAGTGAAATTACCTTAGGAGAGAGGTACTGTAATCCAAGAAAGTCCAGCCCACCTTCTGATGAAAAGTGTTACAGTGCTTATATATGGCATAGCATCAGCATGCTCTGTTAAGGTTGACCAAAAATTCTGTTCGTGTCCTGGGTTACCATAATAAAAGAACAGCTTAGAAAGCTTGAAACACTGTTGCATCCTCTTCGTGTTACAAAGTCTGTCTTCCCATAAATGTCTTTCTTTCTGTGTTGTTTTACTGTAAGTAACAGAAGGTTTGTTGTTTTTCTAAAATAATTTTTGTGCTCAGCATTTTGTTTTCTCTCTTCATACTGGATTCCCCCAACCACTTCCCTTAATATTACTGCCAGATGAAAAATGACGTTTATGAGGGTAGTCTGCATCCTTTCTTATAACATGAAAAAAATCTGCAGGAAATCAAATTCTTCTGAAATATTAGATACTTCCTATCTGATGCTGAATTATCCTCACAATATAATAGCTTCATTCTTTGAGACACTTAAATATGAAAGGATTGGATTGTAGCATCCAGATGATTATTTTAATCCCCTGGGTCACAGGAAGACCAACTGCTTTGCTTCAGATATTAACAGGATCAAGAAAGAAACTGAAAGCTCAATTCCCAAGCCCCAGACTAATCCCCCGAACACTGAAATGTTCCATCTTCATGTGTAAGAGCCTAGTATAAGTAGATTGCATCAATGGACAAAAAAGGACTGAAATACTCTTTGAGGAGTCTGTAAGGTAAACCCAACCACTGACCATCTGTTAGTGGATTGACATGTAGGCTCCTAGATGCCCAGGAGCCTGCTCATGGGTATCCAGCTCATGAACTCAGCAGGAATTAGGTACAATATAGAAGCAGTATAAGAACAAATAAAAATTAAACAAACTTACAAACAAAAAATAAAACTATGTACAATTTGAAAACTTGAGTCAAGAGGATACTAAGCCAAAATGGAGTTTATGCTGAATTAGACACTGTCTCTTTCTCTGCTATCTGCACACAGAAACTAGAAATTTCTTCTATTCATATCACTTACATAAAAGTTAGTTTTGTAGGTACATTGTTGTAGGAACCTAAGTCCATCAGATGTTAGCTGCTATACAAATAAAAGGCAATGATTCTATATTTTAGGTTTCTAATAGTTTTAAAATTACCTCAGAAGAATAAACTAGCTTTCTGGAAAATATCACCTTTGACATGCACAAACCTTTCTAAATCCTTAAATTGTACTTATCTCTGCCAGTCCTTAGATGAAGTTTTTAATTTACCGCTTATAGCTGTATTTTTAATAAATATTTCTTACTCTATTCTTTTTAATTTTCAACAACTGACTTTGTAAACAATTCCTATGTCATTCTTGTCACTCTATTCCTTATATTCTAATTAAACCTCAGATGTATACAGATTGGCATTTGGATTTACATGGTGGTTGAATTTGTTTGTTGATTAAATTTCAGCTGCTCACTCACTCAGAATTGCTTTCAGTTTTTCAGTCAAATTTGGAGCCAAACCATTGTAAAGATGCTGTTTGTTTATTATGGCATTCCAGACTAGCAGAAGACTTTTATTGTTTTGGAAACTCACTTAAAACAATAAAAGCACAATCTGGACATCATTTTGCTATTTGCTTCTTGAGAATACCTGTTGTTTCAATTAAAAATAGTGAGTGAAATACAGACATATCACTTAAGCTGCGTTCTCTGAATATTTATCCAAAATTGGCTTGCTGCTATGGCATGAATAAGTGAACAGTCTCAGAAACTGTTGTTACTTGAGGCAGATGGTAGTAGTATCAAAGCCCAGAAGACTTCCAACTGTTGTCATGACTATAATCACCTCTCAGTCAAACAAATATTTAGGAAGAGTTTGAAAGATGTGCATATTTAGTACAGTGTGATGGAGAGAGTGAGAAAGTAGGTTATAGGAAACTCAAACTCATTGAATTCCTGGGCAGTAGGTTAACAGGGCTTTGACTGAAAGTGTTAACTGTTTCCAGTGAGGTATGCAGGGCACTAATCCAAAGAGATAAGATAGAGGAGCAAATTGTTATTCCCTACCAGATGGGAAAAGACCAAACATTGGTTTTGTTACTCTGAAAATGACTTTGCAGCAGATGAACATTTCAATTCTAAAGTACCAAAGATGCTACTGAGTGAAATGATGATATTCATAGCAAGATCCTAATTTTTCTTACTACCATTTTTTCATGTTTACATCAATTTTCATTAGGTTTTTCTCAGTTTTGCTCTGCACTTAATGAAGTGGGGGGGGTGGGGGGTGGTGGGAGAGTGATGGTGGTATTAAAGTGCCTAACACTAGAATTCTTAAAAGTTTATTCTCTCATATTCAGTGAAATAAGCCTCTCTAGAGAAAGATTCACAGCATGTATATTATACAGTAGTTGTGATATACAAAGAATCCCAGATACATCACTGTGTATTATCCTAATCTTCTAAAGAAAAGTGTTTTATTGTTATTAAAGGGAAAAGTTGGAAGTATACAGAAAACCCTCCCCTTGACCCTTTCCACCTGACACAATTGTTTGAATTCTAGTCCTTTTCCAGGACAGTTGAGTCTCACTTTTTCAGGTAACAGAAACAGAGTTTGAGCAGAATTAAGTAATAGATTAGTGTTAGAAATTTACAACTTTGATAGGCCAGAAGATACATGGAGGATACTAACGGAGGTTGAAATTTAAAACTTATGTATTCCTTTCAAGCATACTCCTGAATAAATCCAGATACACTTAAAAATAATGTTATTCATAATAATCTTCTAGAAGGTTAAACATTAGACAGACAGAAAAGCAACTTGCTTTATTCTAATATTGGCTGAATGAAGTAATCAGTTTGCAAATCTCTGTGCAAAAGGCTTCACAAAGCTTTTTTTTTTTTTTTTTTTTTTTTTTTTTTTTTNTTTTTTTTTTTTTGGTAACATTTCTCTGTGAATAGTTGTGCAGCTAAGCTCAAACCAGATTGGCTTAGTTGCATTTTGGATTTCTTATTCCTTCTTCATGGCAGCTGATCTGAGTAGTCCTTCCATAAGCTAATTTTCCAAATCTTTATTCCCTATTTCATTATCTTAATCTTTAACACTCCAAATATTATGTCCCTGGATATCTTTGATAAACAAACTTATGTCCAGATTCCTTCACATTCCTCTACTTCATAAATAATAATAACTTCTAACAATAAAAAAGATAAAAGGGAAAACTGACAACTTCTACACATTCTGTAACCATCTGACCCCCATTTATTCTTCTGCCCATTACATATATTCTGCCATGACTACTCCAACGTGCTTTTTAGCATCACTGGGAAAATAATTGTTCATGTCAATGTTCCTAGAGAACATGGACTTTTGGAGAGAGGAAGAAATTTTTACTCAAATATTTGACAAAGGATTTTATATCAAAACTTTCCTAGGTAAAAGGAAGGGATGGACTGTCATGCTTCTTCCAGGATTGAAACTCATTCCCTAACAAAGTTATTTCTCATCCTCTGTGGGATAGCACAATAGCTGGTATCTAAATTGTAGCACCTTATGCATAGTTCCACCCAGAAATGTTTTATCTGGCACTTTTCACCATTTCCCAATATGCACATTGCGTGTTTCTTTAAATTAAAAATGTTCTTTTATTAATGTTTCTGGAGTGACGGGATAAGGTGGACTGTAAGGGTGTTTGCTGGGCTATAAAAGGAGAAAGCATTGACAGGCCTTAGGCAGGACAGTGGTCTTGTTGAGACAATTCTGCAGAAAAAAGTCCAGATCTCAGAGTGTAACAAAACCTTTCAGAATAACCATTTGCAAACTGCAGCTGCATTGTTTTTGATAGTTTTTCATAAACCAGAATAACATTTCAATGTGGGATGGTTCTTGAACATCTTTAAAAATCCAACTATGAAGGTTAAATGCTGGTGCATCTCTGGTGCCGATACAACCTTTCTCTTCATTTCCCAAGAAATAAGCATCAAAAATCCTTATCATCACAGGAAATGTAGCAAGCTGTTTCAAAACCAAAGACATCATGCACAACCCAAATGGCATAGATTTGATAGCACTGGATTGCCCATTATAGGCCATGGCTGAAATCAGTTCTCTCTCTGTTGCTGTTTTACACAAAGTATGAGCCCGTTCCCATCAGCCATTACTCTGTCCACACATCCAGATCATATTTTACATCTTCCACTCATCCATCATCATAATCATCATCTGCTAAAAGTTCAGAGGTTTTACCAGTCACTAACCCTATCTCAAGTATTCTCACAATGTCTTCTTTTATGCAGACCTCGAGGGTGTGGAACTGTGTGTTTCATACAGTGTGAGGAAATTTCAGAAGTTGTGTTACCACGGTACTTTAAGAAATGACAGTGCCAACTGGTCTGGGCTGAATTCACGTGCCTGTGGAACATGTACTTTACTTCTTGTAGCAGTGGCAGTATTAGAGTGCAGGGGAATGAACTGGTGGGTCTGCTTTCTGAAGCAGGTTTGCCCTCAGAAGAGAAGACACTCCTCAGGGACATCTCAGTGCAGTAGGACTGGCTTTCTACAAAGCAATGGGAAAAGACTAGTTAAGAACAGGAAGCAATGAGATCTAGACTCCATGCTGGGCCATGGGAACACTCAATCAGTTCCTCAGGTTCAATAAATATTGTGTAAATATATTTACGTATAATTGATTGATTCAGATGTCTTCTCTTTGGTTATGATACCAATGCATATGTCCTTAGTGAATCCATGAAAAGGAGAAAAAAAACACCTTTCTTGTCTTTTCCCTTTTATTCTCCAAGAGCACTTTATATTTCATAACCTTTCTACAAAAGCAGATTTAGAAAACTTGCAGAGTGCTCATGTGTTCTTTTGGTTTTTTTTTTTTTTCAAAAGCACTGTGATTTCATATGAAGTTTATGGAAGATAGTAAAGATGATTGTATACCACATAGATGCAATATAAAATTCATATTTCATACACTGAACACAGGGACTATAAATTCATAATGATTACTGGTACTTCTGAGCGTTATTGTGGTTGCAGAAAGCACTTCATTTTCAACTACCTTAATGTTTGGAGACCTTCACCATTTTAGTACAGTAAAACTAAAGTAATACAAACCCTTATCTTTAAACTGAAGTGCTTACTGTTGACATGTTCATAAATAGAAGAACTAAAAAAAGGTCATCATCAGCAAATATAAATTATTCAAGTCTTAATATTTCCTGATTCTTAAATCTTTATACTGTTGGAACAATCATTACTCAAATCCCTCTTAATTTGGTTGAAGCATTTCTATTTTCAAGGATTTTTTCAATAGGAGTTTTTTACTAGATTCAAAGTGCTTCATTATTAAATTTTCTCTGATTATTCAAAAACATCTCCAGCAACAGTTACATAAATTTGAGACTCTGAGCATGGATAAATTATTATTTTTGTTTAATGCTTGTTTTGTTTAATGATTATGTTACTTTTTATTTAGATAGCATTATTTTCCTTGATAGAGAATATTTTGCTAAATTAGTTACCCTAGCCTTTTCTTTTAATTATTGCAATTTTTAAAGATTGAATTGAGTTTTCTATAAAAGTTTCCATGCTTTTTCTTTTTGACCAAAGAATATCAAATGCCCAAACCTGCCAATGTTCAATATCAGTATAGAGATAATGTTATATGTTGCTAACTTGGAGAAAGTTTGGAGATGTATAAAAGCAGTTATGCTGCAAGGATACCTGTAATGTCTCATTTCTTTCATCTCTATTCCATATTTTTAATCCTCCTACATTCCTTAAGTTCTTTAAATTCAGTGAAAATATAATAATCATATTTATGCACTAAAGATTATGTTTCTGAGGCATAATTTCTAAGGCTATATTCCATATTTTTTTTCCTGGATAGAAAACTATTTCCTGATAGCACAGTCTCCTTACTTTCCTTCCATCTTCTTGGTGAGTCACATGTTTTCTAGCATCACCTCTGTTATATGGATGCAATCATTCTTTTTCTCTCTTCAACAGAAAGATCCCATATTATAGATGAAACAAAGTGACAATTATAACATTAATCCTGGATGAATTTAGTATTATGTCTTCCATATTGAAGTGTGAGCCAGATATATTTACAACTCCATCTCCCCAGTATGTACTTAAATGTTTAAATTACAGCACACTTACAAAACTAGGAAAGAAGCCTCTGTTTTAGTTACATCTGCAAGTAAGTTGGCAGTTTACCCTTATATGTCTTCGTATTCCCAAGTTAGTAAGTAAAATATTAAATCCTATGTGGAAACAGTGTTTAATATTTATTTTTATATGATAGTATCTGGCAGAAATATTGATTTTTCAACAGGAGGGAAAGGGCACATAAGAAAGCAAAATAAGGATCGTTACTTCTAATTCAAATAGCTGATATATGTAAAGGAATATTTCCACAATAGTTGAACTCTAGAGTTTAAACTTTCCTAACACTCTTAACTTTCATTTCTAGTGCATAGTCTGTGTGTAATCTATAGAGTTCAAGTGAGTGACAAACACTCAGGGGCTCTCTTTAAGAAGCCAGTATTGATTTTCTATGAGATTAAAGAAAATTTAGATTTTAAAAAAAGGCAAAGCTAACAAAACCAAAGTAAGGTTATATGTTCAGATGGTCTCAAATTGTCTCATAACCTTAGAAAGGTTTGATTTGCAGGGGTTTGGTTTTGTTTTGGAGGGGGTTTTTTGTTTGGTTGGGGTTTTTTGGGGTTTTTTTGGGGGGGTTGTGGTTTTGTTTGTTTGTTTGTTTGGTTGGTTGGTTGTTGTTGTTGTTGTTGTTGTTTTCCCCGAATAGGATATAAAAGGTTTTGGCTGTCAAAAGTTTAACACTGAGACCTCAGTCAAAATAACAGGCATCAAGATTTTTGTCTATGCTTATTTTTTCACTATAAACAGAAAATATCAGATTAGGTTCTTAACTGGGATTTATAACATGCCTACTACCTTCAGGGACATTTGGTAAAATCAACCTGAATTAAATTGAAGGGTGAATTTAAAATGTGTTGGTTATCTGCACTAAATTTTCATGTGGACACAGATTTGATTTATCTTTATTAACTCCCTAAGTTTTGAAATAAGGGATTGACACTGTAAAACTAGCAAGGTCTGCCATTCTGATTGATTTTCCTAAATGTTCAGGAAAGAAAAGTTCTCACTTAGAAGGAAGGTGTCCTTTACAGTGTTTAAATTCTTCTGTTTCTGGAAAGCAAAAGATATTAAAAACATATGCAGGAATTTTTTTCCTTTAAATGACTGAATTTTAGTTCAATTAAGAATGGCCACAAATTAGGTAGATCTTATTCTTCTACAGCAATTTAACCAAGAATTATTTTTATTCTTATCTATCTCTTAATAAGTACATACCCATCCCTATGGACTTCAGTCATGACTTGAATTCTATAGACTTAGGAAGACCAATAGGAGCAGAATGATTCTGACTTTTCAGGTAGAGAGATTTGAGAGTGAATTATTCAGTCAACAAAATATCTGAGAAGTGAAAATCATACACTGGCATCACTCTCAACAAATCCTGACTGGGAAGTGTTAAAGTCACTCTGCATCTTGAACGTCATTGGCAGCTATACTTTGCTCTCTTTTTATAGGTTACTGAATATGTTACAAAACATTTTACCTTTGATTCTAAATGGAGAAAGCCATGAAACTGTGGTTTTAATGGTATTTACTTCCAGTACATAAGCAAAATCTGAACTTTATTGAGTTTTCAAAAATTAAAATGTGGGAAGCTTCCAAACTTCAGCTGAATTATCTCTTTTTTGCAGACTTTTGTAAAGCAAATAACTCATTTTGCATGCTGTGTTGTCAGCTGCTAAGCTGCCACCTGAAATATTCTGTGACACATAATGAAATTTATTTTCAATTTTTTAACTGTTTTTCTGTTTCCCTTTTTTTTTTTTTTTTCCCCATATACCATGTTCAGGCAAAGATAAGGTTCTGCTGTTTTGATTTGGCAAATCTATTGGGGATTATCTCCTTAGTAACATGATATTTTGTACATCAGAATTACAGAGAGAACTGCCATATAGACAAAAAATTTTTGGGGCATCAAAAATCCCTCAGAGTTGACTGTTCTTTGATCAGGACTAAATTTTAAATGTATTTCACTTGCAAAGGGAAATAACATGTTACATTGTATTAAGAGACTGAAATCAAATGATGTGAAAATGCTTCATTCCTGCCAGGCACTATCTACAGACAGCTAGTCAGTTAGCCTAAGCAAATAAGACAGGTACTTCCAAACTGGCATGTGGTTGCTGCAAACTGACAAAGCTACTAAAGTAAAATAAAAACTCATCTAAAATAGTACTATTAATTTAAACTTCTGATTTTTTTTGGTAACATTTTGTAGTCTGTGTTTTCTTACCAAATGCTAACCTTCTCCTCCCAGTTGCATATATACTGGAAAGTTCATGGGGTTTTGTGTTAAAAACTTTATATTTTACATCGATTCTCTGAGAAATAAGGTTTATTACATAGTATTCATTTTGCTGTTAGTGCATGAGGTCTAAGGGTTTTTGTAGATAATTTCTGTCATTTTTAGACTTCCCACAGAAATAATCATTAGTTATCAGAATTACTGGAGAGACAGGGAGGAGAGGAACAAGAAGAATAGAATTATTAATAATTTGACAGAACAAGTCCAACACACATCTGAGAAACTTTTTGGCTTTACTGATTTCTTTGTCTCTTACTTTTTACTTCTTCTTACCTATCACCTTAATTTTATGAGACTGAAGACAAATACTAGGGAACTTATAATTGGCCTAAGCCCCAGAATGTTACACTGGGGAATTTGTATTTCAGATGCATGAATTTTATTATTTTTGCAGATAAATAGCAGATCAGTTAAACTAAATTATTCTGCCAGGCCTATGTAGTCAAATGCAAATGTATTTTACTCCTACATACACCTACTTCAAAATTATTTGTAAAAAGGTTAAGATTTAAAAACACAGTGTGTATGGAGGAGGAAGTTTACTTATGCTCTGTAATGATTTTTTTAAACGAATTAATTTTATAAATTTTTTTAGGTTTTGATTTTTTATACGTGTATATATTTTTCTTTAGGAAAATGTTTGCACATCTCAAGTCTTTTCATGCCTCCAACTCATGCTGGCAGTGCAGAAAGGATAGAAGTATACTTAATTGTTATAATGCAAAAATAACTTTGCATACTTTTCATAAAGTTTATGTAACATAATACTGCTTGTCCTCCAATTTAAATTTTTGATGCTTTAGAAATGAAAGATACTTCCACAAAATTCTCTCCAGAATTCAGTATCTTTAAGGATCTAAAAAGGCTTCAAAGGGATAGAAATTAATTAATCTTAATTCAAACAACTCTGCTTCAATCACAGCTCATTACAGAACAGGAAATAAAAGTGGTCTTAAAAAAAAAAAAAGTTTGTCTATCATAATTATTTAGTATAGACACAAAGTCACTTGAAACAATCTCAAATTCAGACATTTCTTTTTCCCTGTTTCTAGACCATGATGTAGCCATTGTCAAATGTGTCCAGATTGGAGGCCTGTTTCTCAGGTGTGGCTACAGACATTAGGAAGGTGGAAGCTTCCTATGAGTGAGTTTGTACTTGACACACCTCTGTCCTCTGAAATTCCAGTCACAAACCATGAGTCCCTTCAAATCTGTGGAATGGTCTTGACATCATGAAGGAACCAAGAACACAGCAGGAGAGGTTTTGGTACCTTCAGGGCTTCTGGGATGGAGGTCAGAGGCAAGTTAATACATCCAGCACCATCACAGCCACCACTGTCAGACTTCCTGCTATGGAAGCAAAACCAGGTATAGTAAGCCTCCTGTGTTTTGGGTTCCTATAGCTCTCCTTTTCTAGCAGCTGCTGCAAAGTGACATTTTTCAGCTAGAAAAGCTGGCATAAAGTAGAAGAATATGCTATTTCTGCAAGCACATGATCATCACACCAAATTTCTGTGTGAAGAAATAGATCCATCTAACCAAAAGGCTTGCACAGATCTTCCAATGCCAGTGCTAGGGAAATCAGCAATAAAGGAATGGGCAGCCATCACAGGCTGCAGAGACAAAAGCCCAGGTTTCTATTAAACTATAGTTAATCAGTTCACTAGAAGATAACTATTGGGATATGCTGTTGGAGAATTATGTAGCCACACCATCTGAAACACATCTGCTGAGATTAGAGTATTTAAAATCTAACATAAGTCTGAAGGAGAAGCTGATTCCTGGTTTTGATCTCAGTTTTAGAACCTCAGATAGTGTTCATGCAGTTTGGAATCCTAAGCAAAGAGGAAACATGCTATCCTCCAGGCACAACATTCTCTATTTCATCAGGATCTAGCCAACTACAAGAGAAGGTTCACAGCAATCAGGGAAGAAAGGCTTAAGCTCTCCAGCTGTGTATC
Source organism: Hippolais icterina (assembly GCA_013400075.1). NCBI lineage: Eukaryota > Metazoa > Chordata > Aves > Passeriformes > Sylviidae > Hippolais > Hippolais icterina. Next base: position 231,754 of record VWYN01008775.1, on the reverse strand, counting down.
TTTGAACGCCCTTGAGTTGTTTCAATTTTTTTTTTTAAGTATTGTATGGAATTTTTTAATAGTTTGTCTAAATGTATCATTAATGCACAGACTGGGTGTGCTATTTTATCTTCGCATTTATTTAGTAGGACCTAAAGTTCACCAGGCCACAGTTTCTTATCAGAACTGGACAGTAAACATATACTTCTAACAGCTCAGTTATTAAGTTTGATAAATTTATAAATCAAGTATAGATTGCAAAGAGAAAAATTCCTAACAAATTAAAATAACTGATAGAACAAATAAAACGAAAAAAAAAGTTTCACTTATAAAAAATTGTGATAGGTTTGTTCCTCAAAAGCCAAAAAAAATTAGGACATATTAAACTAAAGAATTAATTATATGTAAGGGAATCTAAATAAAGCAGCGTTGTGGAAAAAGCAATATTCCCAGTTTTTACCACTTCCAAAGTGAATGAAATGTGCGGACTTGGGGATATAAATGAGATATATTGTAAACAGCATTTATGGGCATCTCTTAAGGCAGTAATGCCAGCTGAATGATTTCCCATCTCTTTCTTTCCTTTTTTATCTCCTTCCTGTGCGTATTTGTGCTGTGACATGAGGTCAAGATGGGAAGTTACTCCTTGTATATTTGAGGAAACACACAGTAAGATAATAGTGTAGGAAATCCCCTTTTAAAAAAAATCTACCATTCCTCATATTCATTCTGCTGCTGATGTACTTTTGTAAATTTCTTCATCTGTCAGACAGCAAAATGCCGACTCCTGAAAATATTGATGGTATGCTGCTGGCTACAGAGACTGACCTGCTTTAGCCATGTGGATCTGATGAGCTGCGGACCCAAAAGGATGTTAGAGGGTTCTGAGCACATCACTAGGCTGGATCCTTAGACTGCACATAAGAACCCAGTTTATTTTACTGGAAAGAAGTATGCATGTGGTTTTATTTTCACATGATTTTGTACTTAACAAAGCTTCAAGTTATCTTACTGAACTGCTAAGCATCCTGCGCAGTTCTACAGAAGCCCTTTCTATTGCCACTTCTGCTGACAAAAGGCAACAGATCAAATCTTCTTGTAAATCAAACACATGAGAGAGAACCCTGTGGGATGGGGAACTATTCTTACACTTCTCCTCCCTATTTGAAGCCAGAAAACAAACTATAGCATCTCTGCAACTTTTCACACACTTGCTTTTTAAGAATTTTAGAAACCAGGGATGGATTCCTAAATGACTTATTCTCCCCTCTGGTTAAAATATATATATTTTAAAAAACCATAGGTAAGTGTGTCTGCTTTGGAGAACTGAAGCAAAGGCTGCAGGCATGGGAGGCAGTTGAGCAAAGACAAGTCAGGCACAAATAAATAATGAAACCTCACAGTTAACTTGATGTGCAAGCTCATCTCTAGAGTATGCCCAATTTACTCAGATATTTCCAAGCCTGGGGCATATGCACACTGGCAATCTTGCAGTTGTAGTTTGAAGGGATCTAGCACCTGGAGATTTTGTGGTGTCAGGAGAGAAATCGTGCTGAATGTCTTTCCTGCCTCAGTGAATTTTATAAATTAAAAATGTGTGCCTTGGGCTTACTCTTTTCAGAGAAAAAAATAAACTTTCCAAGTTTGTTAATTTCAAGTTGTTATTTTATATTCCTTTGGATGCATGTCTTCATTCTATCCCCTTTATTTCATCAAAAATACTTGGTATAGCAATATTTTACCTAGTGATTATAACCATGACAGAATACCAGTTGCACTCAAGGTGCAATAGTAACAATACAAAAATTAAATACATGGAAAATGGAATAGCTTTAAGGAATGTTAGTCTTTCTGGTATGCAAACGAACTTCACAAACAATTGCCTGTTGCAAAATGTATGAATTACTAACAGAAAAACACTGCTGAAGTTGATCCCCAATGGTAGAATCTTTTCTAAAATAGCTTTGGTTATGTTACATCCTTTAAAATATCACAAGCCAATTGTAGTTGTTTTGAAAGAGACAAGAGGAAGGGAAGACTTTGCTCTTGGGACTTTCACTGAGCAAACTCTTAGGAAAAAAATCTTGAAAGTTAATGCCAAGATCAAAAACTTCCAACATCAATACATTATAAAGCATATACATTATTATACATCAATACATTATACCCATGATATTGGGTATAATATTGATTCAATGCTTTTATATTCTTCCCCATGCAAAAGACAGACACAAAGTCTTGCAATTCCTAGCATTCTTTCTGCAGTAAGGGATCTTCACTGTGTTTGCTCCTCAGTGACACAGAAAAAAAGAGTTTTCACTCTCACTAGCTATAATCGCAGGGCGAAGGAGGGGAGTTTGAGGAGTGAGTCTATTTGGTTGGTTGGTTGGTTGGTAGGTGCTGCTTTTTCTTGTGACATTCAAACATTGTTTCTTTCATTCCTGTGACATATGTAGGAACAAGAGACCAAGTGCATTACAAACATTTATAAATCACTTTATGGAAAAAACAGATGCAACAGAGATAAAGCATATATCACATTTTGTTATGCAGCACCTAAATTCTAAATTAAGTATGAACTATGTAACTGCACTGATGTGACTGATTCTGTTTGAGCATGGCAGCCTTGTAGCTCGGGAAGAAAAGAACTAAGCAGCTTCTAGAAAAGCTGATTTTCCACAAGAAAGACAACAAGCAATTGATGACTGGTTATCTGGTAACTGTCATAGGCTACTGGAGATCAGCAGCCCTCCAGTGACAGTAACTACTGGATCACAGCATGCATTTATTCAAGATGTAAACAAAACAGAAAAGTCTTGACTTCACTAAAATTCATTTGGAAGTAAACAGAAATTTGTAGGGAAATCTTCCATGTTTTTAATGCTAATCTTTGAAGAATTTTTTCAGATTAATGAGGAATAAATCGCTTTCAAGGTATGTTTTTCAGATTGTCTGATTTACATTGGACATGTGTTTGTTCAAGCTGTGATAATCCTAACATACAGGTGTTTGATTTTATTTGTTAAAATTAGGTATGATGTTTCAATATTCTATTTAGTGGTTGTACAAAATCTTAAGTGAGGTACTATTATTTAAATAACTGATAAGTAATTAAAGAAAATAAGTTAAATATTTATTAATGTATCACACACTATCGTAAATTTGACAATATTACCAAGAAAAAAACTAGTGCTGCAAGACTTTAAAAGACAGACCACAGATTAACAGTGGGAAAACATTTATAAAATCTTCTTCTGAAACATTCAGTAATTCATTTGAACAACTCAGTTTCCTCTAAGATTGGATAAATAAAAAAAAGAAAAAATATTGTTTGAATCTGCATTCAGTAATCCATTCAGTAATCCATTTGTATTTATTTTCTCCTTCTGAAAGAATTCATTAGGATTTCCCAGTTCATAGTGCTGAATTCATATCACCATTAAACAGACTAAAATGAGAACATAAGGATCAAGAAAAAAAGAGATGTATGCAAAATTCATATTCATTCTACATGTTTATATGGTGCGAAGCAGGCAGTAATTTCCAATCCTGGAAAATTAATCTACTATTTAATGTTGCAGTATACATAATCATGCAAAAACTTAGAGGTCATGTGATTAACATTGTGAGTTAAATCAGATGGTGTGTCATGATAGAAGCAGCCAAGAGACTGCACTCTCTGCTAGCTCATGAACGTAGTGGTAAAGGTGGGAGACCAACTGAGAACCTTAAAGTGTGATTCATTAGAAGTGAACTGAGCTGCAATAAAGTCTGCTAAACAGTATTTATCTTCAAAAAATCTTCACTTAGAAAATGAAGTCTTGTTGAGAAGTTAGATTTTTTTCTATATTATATATATAGTCCATAATTACACACTATGTCTAAGCACTTCATCCAGCCAGTATGTCAGGTCTGAATTGACAAAGAAGATATTTTTACTTATGCTCTAAAAGATAATATATGTTAAATCTAGGGTGTTTTACTATTCTTTCTGTACTTCTACTACAATTTGATAATGTTACAGTTGATCTTGGCAAAGTCAACTACCTGAAAACTGAAATGAGAGAATCGTCTTATTATTTGATGATCTCAAGGCCATGCAAATGTAACTATTTTTACCATATGAAAGTCTCTCAGTGGTACTCTCATCAAAGTGAACTTAAAGCTGTGTGCAACTATTAGAGTGAAAGCAAATTTCTCTGTAGGTAGTTTCCTTCAATAAAAAAATGCCTATGTCTACATTATTAAAGTCATCCACTTCTTTCCACTATGCTAGTAGAAGGGCTTTTTGTAATTTAAGTAACTGTGTTACTGTTTAGCATACAAATATTTCTCCAAAGAATTTATTTTTAATATTCCAATTTCTCTATGTTTCATGAGTCAAGCACCATAATTACTGAAAACAGCTAAAACTGCCTGTAATGCAGATGAAAATAAACAAAAAAAAAAAGCATAATTCTAACTACTAGTACTTGCTGTTTTCTCTAAATTCAGAAATGTCAGCTATTTCACAGATTTAGCTCTCACATATGTACACATTCATTTGCTTCCACAAAATGCTGATGTCAAACATATCAGGAAATGTTCATACTTTTTTTAATATTTCAGGAATTTTATATAATCCTAAGGGGTTTTCCTCATTATTTTTCAATATTGATAAAACTATTTTAGCATAATAAAATTTATGTAGCTGTAATCCTTTTACTTATTAATACTTCAGGTTTGAGATGAGAAGAACAAAGTCATCAATTTATTTATTAACATAAATGAGAGAAAATGTAGTCTGAAGATATTTGTTAAACATGGATTTGTCCTGTTTTTAAAATATTTTATTAAGTAAAAGTTACACAACTTCATAATAAACCTCAGTCAAAGGGTGTTTATACTATAAGACTGTCTAATCAGTTTCATGTTATAGAGAGGTTACAAATCCTCTGACTATCAGATCAATTGAGAAAATCCAGATTAAAGTTCTTCCTACTAGCACTACCTTGGCACTGTCTCATTATTCTCTCTACATATGACAGTTACCCACAGATCTATTTTTTTAATAAAATTATGCTGGGCATATAAATTTCATCCAAATATACTGTAAAATGGATTATTGCATGTACCATATGTCTAAGTAAATCTTCAAATACTGAAGTTATCTCCAAGATGTGTGGGATCTGGCTGAGGTAGAGTTAATTTTTTTCACAGTGGCTGGTATGGGGCTGTGTTTTTGATTTGAACAGAGTGATCAGAGTAGAGATAGATACGTTTTTGTTATTGCTGAGCAGGGCTCACAGAGCCAAGGGCTCTTTCTGCTGCCACATTTGCAAGGGAGATGTGGGTGCTTGGGAGGCTGGGAGGAGATAAAACCTGGACAGGTAACACAAACTGACCAGGGGATATTCCAAACTCTATGACCTCATGCTCGATATATAAATTGGAGGGAAGGAGGAAGTGGGGGGACTTTTGGAGTGATGGCGTTTTTCTTCCCAAGTCACCATTACACCTGATGGGGCCCTGCTCTCCTGGAGATAGCTGAACACCTGCCTGACCATGGGAAGCGGTGAATTAATTCCTTGTTTTACTTGGCTTGTGTGTGCAGCATTTGCTTTCCCTATAAAACTGGGGTTTTATCTCAATCCACAAGATTTCTACCTTTTACCCTTCCAGTTGTCTCCCTGATCCCACTGGTGGGAGAGTGAGTGACTGTGTGGGGCTTGGCAGCTGGCTGGAGTTAATCCACAAGAAAGGGTCAGACTCCTGGTCAAATTAAACATGCACTAAGGCCAACTGAGCTGTTGTTGGTTCAGATGGCCAGAAAAAAAATAAAAAGAAAGGCATAAAGTATATGTAGGCTTTGTGTTACTGATATTTCTGGACAAGAAAAATAGGAAAAGTCCATGCATGTTTTAACTTGCCTGATATCTGAACTTTGGTATATTTCTTCTGCTTCTCTAGATGTGCCCAAAAAACAGTGCTTCCAAATAAATAAATAAATAAATAAACAATATTTTCTGGGGGAGAATCAAAACATACCTACTCATTTCTGCATTGTGAAAAAATACTTCTCCTTAAGTAACTGTTAAAACCTCAAAGCCCAATGGAAAACAAAATTATTTAACATGACACAACAGTTAACTGGAAAAAGCCCTTGGAAATCTTGTTAATTCTTTCTATTTCAGATCATTTTACATCAAGGACTCAGAATTTCTTTCCAGTTTAATAAGGTTTACGTTCATATTAATTTAGGCCATTATGACTGTAGCACTCTTTCTAAGAGGCTTACATGAAATCTATTTACAACTATATATTACATGTTTCAAAGGGTAATGTTACAAAGACTATAAAGAGAAAATGAGAAAAATAAATTTATATGTTTTAACCTCTAAATCCAGTAAAAAGTCAACCAACTAAACAAGGAAGAAGCTAGTGAAAAGACCAAATAAAATAATTTCAGTTGTTCTGTTATGAACACTGTGAGCTTTATTTCACTAGTAATTTAAGATTTGATTCAGAGGGAACAAGTTATGTTAGGGCTCATAAATGAAAGCAGATAGTAAAGATTTTTATGTTTATTAACTGCCAAACTCTAGTCTAAACCCATCTCAAATGAAGATTATTTGATAAATCATTCTATATCTACAATTATCACAATTTTAGATATTTGCAAGGTCTTTTGGATGTACATTTCAAAAAATCATAGAATCTTTAAATTTGAAAAGACCTCTGAGACTGTTGAGTCCAACCATTAGTTACCTTTTTCACTACTAGACCATATCCCTGAGTGCTGTACCCACAAGTTTTTTGAACACTTCCAGGGATAGTGATTCTACCACTTCCCACGGAAGCTTCTTCCATTGTTTAACCACCCTTCCTGTGAAGATTTGCCTCCTAATATTATTTTCTATTGTTATGGAATCATTCTATGCACCTCTAACTGGATTTGTCATTTATTTCAATTTCATCATAATTAAAAAAAATTCAATAAATCCTCCACAATAAAATAAACAAAATGTTATATGCTATGATTTTGTAATCTCATCTTTAATTGTGTGGTGAAAAGTTTCTGTTGAAACAGGTCTGATGTAGATGCATGCATTAGCATTCTTCTCAAGTCTTTTAAATGCAGGGTATAATTAGAATGCAATTTATGGTTGTTACAGGAAGATGCAAATATTTACTTAGTTCACCATTACTATTGGATTTGAAATAAAAAGTGGCAATGACACATAACATCAATCAGAAAAGAAAAACATATAATTAAAAGGACAACTCATATAATTTGTTTTTTCCTTTTGGCATATACAAAAAAATGCTTAATAAAACTAACGATTTCCTTAATACAGAAAGATCCTTTAGGGGAACATGAAAAAAAAAGATTTAGTTAAAATCTAAGCTGCAACATGATATGGATGCCAGTATTGATCTTATGCAACCAGTTTAATAATTCCAAAAGAAAATAATGTACACAACATGCCTGATTTATTTTTACAGATAAGCAGTGACACTCAGATTGGAAAAAAGTTACTGACATACATAATAGATGTTAGATACAAATTTAAAACAACTTGCAAAAGGGCACTTCTTCTTTTAGTAGCCTTACTTGTAATGAAGAAGCTTAGTGAGATAGATTTCAATTTAATTAACCATGGCATGAAACAGAATAAATCTACTGAAATCAGCTGGAATACAACTGTAAAACAACATCAAGTCAAGTGAGGACACTAAAACTAATGCTGTGGAAAAAAAAAATCACTCAACAAAGGGATTAAATAGAACCCATACTTGCATTTTTAAAATAAATAATAAATTTTTGTAATAATTTACATAAATCCTGAATTTGAGCTCCTTTCATGTGTTAAGTGTACTCTTTTTTAAACTCTAGTTTTCTTCATTTCATACCATTTTAGCTCTGCCTATAATTTCCTTGGAAAAAAATAATCCATTTCTTTTAGAGTTCTAGTTTTTAAAAATATTTTATTAAATTTAATATTAAATTTGATAAAAGTTCAAATATTTGTCTTTTTTTTTTTTTTTTTTTTTTTTAAACTCTTTTACAGGTGTAGATATTGCTCTGCCTTTTACTGCCTTGGTATGCAACTTTGGGTCATACCATAAGCACTATGATCTAATCCAACAGATTTCATATGTGTAAAATCTCTTCATTATTTTGATGTACAGGTCACTTCCCAAGACAACTTGAAGAAATACAAAGAGATGCTTAAAATGGAACTGTTAAGCATTTGTGTTATGAAAAGCAGAAATTTAAAAGTTATATTAATATAGTTAATCTAGTAGCTGAATTGAATCATAATTTATGCTGTCAAAATTAAATAACTATACTTCAAAATTTATTTTTCATGTAGACATCTGCATGTCCTTCAAAGAAAACACCTCATCTTTAAAGGCTGAGTCATACTGATTCTGATATATTTTAGAAATTACAGTTTATTTTTCATGTTTTGAGCAAATTTTGATATTGCTTATATAAAAAAAAAACCCGTAATACAAATCAGAGTAGAGATAAATCTCATAAATTCAATAAATACCATTAATATCTCCATTAGAAAGCTGTGGAAATCAGTGCAGTTCTAGGCGTGAAATTTGTTCTTCTGTGGCACATGACTTTACATCATAAAATTTGAAAAATCAATAAAAATCAAATGAAGAGAGAAATTATGCAAAAAGGAAAAAAAGTCAAAAATAGACATTTTGATGTATTCTTTATAACACTGGAGTTTTCTTGTGGATAGAAATGTTGAGACACTGTATCATTGTTCAACAATCCTTAGTCACTAACTAAAAAGCAGGACAACCCATTGCAAGATAAAAGCAATTTTTATTTAATTTCATTGAATTGGGCTCCTTGGAAACAATAGCGTGAGCCATTAAATGAACTAATTAAGAGACGGTTCCCTTTATGTTATGCAACATAACATTTAATACCGACAAAAAATCGAGTTCTGTGTTTCATTAGGAATAAAATGGAGTCAAGAACTTTTAGTATTCATAATGTCTACAGAAACTGGGAAATACCAAAACATTCAGGTAACAGAGGCACTTGTTTTGCAGTTAGTTGTAGCTGTTTCCTGTGAAATTAGGAGTTGATAGATTTTAAATCTCAATGGTAAAAATTGCTACACACAATTAATTTTACTTCACACGTAGAATACTATCTATGTGCTAGGAAAACACATAGGTTAATTTATAATTTTATAAAATAATTTAAAAACCAAGTAATTTTGTTTATTTTTCAAACACTCCATTAGATCTGTTTACACTGAGATTTAATAAAAATTACAATTTCTGTAAGCGGTAAGTTATAACCTATCAAAATTTCCCTTTTGATTTATTTCTTTAGAATCTCAGTTCCACAATGATGAAATTGTTTCAGCTGCCTGAAATTTTCTCATTAATTTATTTTAATAGTGTCAAAAAAAGTCTCGGTTTCATTGGAGCAGTTTGAGGCATTAACACTAAAAATAATTCTATTAGGAGATATTCAAACATCTCTACGTGTGAACTACCAACCATACAGAAGGGAGATAATATGAAGTCTCTAGGCCCAATGGAATGTGATTTTCAAAAAATATGCCTCTGCAAGTCAAGGGCAGAAGGAAATTTTTTTTCTGTGAAAATAGATTTTGTCTTGAAACTTTAGAATTTTCCTGAGCAAAAGAAAAAATGCTTTGTTGTCTAAGGTTTGTATAAGTAGAGGAGATCTTCACCCACTGAATTGGTGTTGAGCATTACCCACATGAAAAACAGGTGAATAGATCAAGAAATCTTAGAACTTAAGGTGCTCTAATAATGTCAGTTAGGAAAGGTCAAACAGGTGATAACAGAGTGTCAGACATCAGCAACAATGCCATGACCTTCTGGCAACTTTTTTATGTTGAACTGCTTGCGTGTTTTCTCAAAGAGGCTGCAGATCTCTGTGGACTATAGAGGTATCTGTGTTGCAGACTGCATTTCCAGCTGGTACCCTCTGCTGTGTTAACTTTTGTCAGTTACCAGGTATTCACGGATCAATGAACATAAATAACACTAAAATCCCAGTTTGAAATTGGCTTTTTTAGTGCAACAGTCATAATGAGATGATCCATACTTTAATACATGTAAATCTTCTTACTAGGAAAAACTTCTGCTGCTCAATGGCAATGAACTAGTAAGTATTTAACAGAAGGCTGTCAGTTGCTTCTTTGGAAACACTAGGCCAAGAAGCTTTTTTAAAGAGACACAGAAAGTATGAGTGCTTCAATGAGTTAAATGAGAGAAAAGGCAAAATTCATCTGTTCAAGGAAGGAACTTCTCTACATTACTTCATATATTAAGTGGCAGAGTTTTCTCTCCAGCAAGGCCTTTAAAAATAAAAATATGATCAAGCAGTAAAGGGCTTTTCTCCAGTGGCTGCAGGTAATGGCACCATGGAATGTTTACCATAGGTAAATTACAATAACATATTTTATAGTTTCCACATGGTAGCAAGATGAAAAAATCCTTATTCTTGATATCCTGCCTTATCCATGTGAGAACTATAGATGATGTGTCTCTTAGAAAAAGTAATGAAGCTATTAACATCCTCACAAGAGTATACAGTATTTGTTATTAAAACCTGATGATCATGCCTTAACACTCCTAAAATATACCTTGGAAGAAAAGACACTGAAAGGTATTGTGGACATCTTTTATTCCAAATTTGGCAAACAGTCTGAAGCAGTGGTGCAGTAAAATAGGTCTAGGACAATGAAGAAGTTGGAGAGAGAGAGGAAAAAAAGAATACCTTCCACAGACTGGAAGCAGAAGCTTTTTTGTCTGTGGAAGTGACCTGAAAGAGAAACAAGTTTATAAGTATAGTACCAAAACACTATTAAAGATGGTATCTGTTCAGCTTTAATCTCATGACTTGGAAAAAGAACTCTCAGGAGTAGTGAGAAAATCTTAAAATGATGGAAAATGGATGATATCACAAGAAGAGAGTGGTAGCACTCAACTCATCTTTGAAAGAACAAGAACTAAGCATGTAAAAGAAAATATTTTGGTGGAAATAATATGATATGCCTGTAAGCATTGCATAGTTATAACACAGAATTAGAATTAGATTAGTGAATTTCCACCTATAACTTCCATCTTTTTTAAATTCACAGAGTCTTTGAATTAAAACTTGCTTAAAGGCCTTTTCTTCTTTATTGTTGTTGTTATCTGTAGAATTCATGAAGAAACAAAACAAAATAACTAAAGGCAAAATGTGTGGTCACTGTACTTGTAGCTAAGCACTAATGACTCATAAGTTTTCATATAGAGTTAGAAAAAGAGCTTAAAATCATTCCTCTACAAAAAAAAAAAAGTATATCTCCAATTTCTTTTTGCATGGACAGATCTCTTGTTTGTTTTCCTGTTAACATAGGACGTGAAAAAGAAATGCCTTGAATTTATCCAATTCTGTTTGGACTCTCATATAGTTCTGCCTTAGAAAATCAGAAAATAAGGAAAACGTTCTGTTAAATAATTTATCTTTTTAATTTCAGTAGCGTCAAGTCCTGGCTGCACCAGCTTCAATTTCACCACACTGCACTGACAGACTGTACCTGAAAAGTAATTTATCTTCAAATTAATCAATAGGAAAGAAAGAAAGGAGTGAAGAAAAATATATTCCCATTAAAAAACATTCTTTAGGGTGCAGGTCTGGGCATATTACACAGTTGGACATCTCAGACACTGACACCAATTTCATCTTGCTGAGAACTTTGCAATTTTATTTTCAGTTAACAAATAAACATGAGTGAAAGAAGCATACCTACATCCCTTGAAATTTCCTATATGACAACACTAACTTCACTGAAACCCACTAAATCAGAATGCAACTACTGCACTTCAAAAAAGATACTGTGCAAACAAAACACAACAGCTTGATTTCCTGACTTTAATCTATTATGAGTTGTAAGACATCTTCCATTAGTCTGATGCCATAACTTAATAGTCTGCAGTAAAACTAGTCTCTGAAATCACTTGCCACACTTACCAGAGATGACACTGGTTCTTGATAATGTGAATGTTCTCTGACCCATAAAGTTAACTTTATTAGTAAACCCACTTCTGGTTCAGTGATTCTGTACTGAAAAAATAGAGGCTGTAGACAAAGACATTGAACAAAATGGTCCCAGCGTAGACCCTCATAGTATTCCACTTGCCAAAGATGTTGGGTATGACCCATTAACCACTACTCTTGGGGCTCAGTTATCCACATAATTTTTTACTCACCTAATTATTTAGTCCTCCACTAAACTGCAACAGCTGCTAAAGACAATATAAATCTCAGAAGGCAATAAATAACATATGATTTACCCTTAGTAAATCCATGCTGACTCTTCCCTGTCACTTTTCCCTTCTGCATGTGCCCTGAAATGAGTCCAAGAGGACTTGCTCCAAGATATTCCCAAGAGCTGAAGTGAAGCTGATGGCCCAAATATCCCCAGATCATCCTTTTGGTCTTTATTTTGAAGATGTGGGCAACATTTTCCTTCCTCCATACATTGAGAAATCCCTGTATCTCCATAGTCTGTCAAAGACTGTAGATAGCAATCTTGCCAGCACATTTAGCTAGTTCTCCCCACAGCCATACATGCCGTTTTACCCACCTGAATTTCCTGTGGAAGATAAGCATGTACTAGAAATAAAACAGAAGTTTAACAGCAGCAGATTGAATGATAGAAGAGCAACAGAACATTAGTTCTACACAGGATTATATTATCAAACCCACTAGACTTACATGTCATATAACTGATTCATTTTCATAGTTGTCATAACAATCCAAGAAAAACTCATTGGGGAAATGATAGCAATGTGAATCACAATTCTCTCTCATGATAACAGATCAGGCAAGTAGGTATGTTTGACATTTGCTGCCTTCTAATTTCAGAACAAACTGCCAAAGGCAAGAAATATATTAAACTAAAAATTAAACTTTCTTTCAGTCACTAAGGTATTAAATCACTCACTGGTAGAGAAATTCTACGTTCTTGAAAAAAAAAAAAATTGTTAGACAGTAGTAACATAGCTTGTCCAAATTCTACCTATAGGTATGAAAGAGATCGCAGAATGTCTTGGGTGGGACCTTAAGGATCATCTAGTTCCAAAACCCCTGCTGTGGGCCAGGACACCTCCTATTTGACCAGGTTGCTCAATGACCTGTCCAAACTGGCCTTGAACAATTCAGTGATGAGGCATCCACAACTGTTCTGGGCAAGTACTGGTTCCAGTGTTTTACCATCCTCACAGTGAAGAATTTCTTCCTAATATCTAATCTAAACCTACTCCCTTTCAGTCTGGACACATTCCTCCTTGTCCTGTCTCTACATACCCTTGTCAAAAGCGCCTCTCGTGCTTTCTTGTAAGATTCCCTCAGGTACTGAAAGACTGCAATTTGGTCACCTCCAAGGCTTCCTTTTTCCAGGCTGAACAATTCCAGTTCTCTCAGCCTTTCCTTGCAGGAGAGATTTCCCATTCCTCTTATCATCTTGGTATCTGTCCTCTGGACTGACTCCAAAAGATCCATGTCCTTCCTGTGCTGAGACCCTTGAGCAGCGTGCAGCACTCCAGGTGGGGTCTCACCAGAGCAGAGGAGCATGGTCACCTCCCTCAGCTCACTGGCCACACTTCTTTTGATGGATCCCAGAACAGGTTGTCTTTCTAGGCTGGAAGCTCTCATTGATGGCGTACAATCAGCCTCATATCCACCAGCAACCCCAAGTCCTTCTTGCAAGGGCTGCTCTTGATCTGTTCATCCCCCATTCTATGTTGATACTGGGGATTGTCCCAACCCAGGTCCTCCTTCCTACCCTTTTTTTAAATGGGTAAAATCTTCCCTTTTTCCAGTTACCTGGGACTTCACCTGATGGCTGGGACTTTTTAATTATTATGTGACACAGAGATGTGAGAATTTTAGATGATCCTTTATAGTAGGCCTCTAGATGTTAGGATGTATTTCAAAGAGTGCTTTGGAATAGATATTAATTCCATTTTAGAAGGCATTTAGTGGATGCCGAACGCTGTGTCTGTTAGCCTTTTGCATGTTACAAGCATCTAGGACTTCTTGGTGATAGTGAAGAGAAAATTGCAAACATCCCAGGACAACAAGGCCGAGAATGCAGATAAAGAGGGAGGACACAGACCCTTAGCTAGCATAAACTGAATATTTCCTTGAAACTATGCCAAAGAGAGCCAGAAGCCACGCAGGAGAGAGAAAGGTGAAGGGTTCACTGAAGAAGACTTCTTTCCTTCATCTCCTGGGACCCCCAGAAGACCACCACAACAAGCTGAGCATTCCCAGATGGGTGTGGAATTAATTACCAGGCAAGGACAGGCAGAGGCAGGGAATGAATATGGATGAGGCAGATTATGCATATGTAAAAGACCCTGGGGAATAACAAGGGGAAAGACCGTGGGGTGGGTATGCATGTCTTTGGGGAAAGGATTCCCCACGCATCTCAGCCAATTAAATACATACCACTCTAAAAACTATTATTAGCTGTGGAGTTTTCTTTCTGCCCCCATGTTTCATTATGGAAGTGACTTGGCAACTACATCAACCATGTGCCTCAAGACCCTGGATCCTAAACACATATGTACCTTCAGCGTCTTCAGGTGATCATGAGCCTGATCTTTATTTACATTGGGAAGCACTTGCTCCACCAGCTCCCTGCTCTCCATGCACTCAAGAAATGTGGGGAGAGAGATTGCCATTAAATACTGAGACAAAAAAGTTGTTGAGCACCTCAGTCATGTGATTTTCAGATATTATTACAATATATGTAGCATTAACTGTTTGGGTTTTTTCTCTCTTTTTCTTTCTTTCATCTTTCCTTTTCTTTAACTATAGAAAGAAACTAATGGGATAAATAATGAACCCTGATTATGATGAATAATTGTCATGGGTTGATTGACTACTGAATAGACTTCTACTGGACTTCTTCTCCTCTTCAGGAGTACTGACTTCTTCTTCCTCTACAGGAATACTGACTTCTACTTTTCAAGAAAAAAGATTAAAAGTGCACACTACTAAAGTAGTTTACTTCATTTGGAACCATATGATTTTATTTTCTTTCTTGCTATGTCCAAGCTGCAGAAAACTATCAGGATACAACCAAAGTTTCATTCCTGACATGATAATGCTATCATGTTCTGCTATGTCTTCTAAATACAGAGTAGCATCTGTGCTTCAGTGAATTTACACTGGAGTCACATTGAGTCAACTTAGAATTTGGTTCCAGACCTGCAGTATTGATTCAGATCTCATTAGATCAATGAATCAATAAGATGGCCAGCTTTTCCGACTTGAAATCTTGTTCTAGCTGGGAGGCAGAAAATGGATACTCCTTACCTCAGAGATAGAACTGAAGGAGACTCTCCAAGACACAGCTTGGTGATAAGATGCTTAGCTGGATACTGAACTAGATTATAGAGTGACACCATCATATAAGTCTTACCAGCCATGTGGCCACATTTCATTTCTTTACAGATTCAAGGATTTATCAGCAGATTATCTTTATCTTTTTGTGTAGCCTCACTATCAATCATGATTTAACAACACTTACATCTGACCTACTTTTCCACCATCACACAAACTACTGTGATCACTACATGTGAATAGTGGTTTAAAGTGTATGTTCATAGTGACATAAAGTGTGTGTTCAGCCTGCCAGCATTTATTCTGTTTGCTGGGCTAAGCAGAATTGTTGCAAAGTTTTAGTACTCTACTCACCTTCCCTCATCCTAATTTAAAAAAAATAAAAAACAAAGAAACAAAGAAACAAACAAAAAAACCAAACTTGGAACAGATTTTTCAGAGGAAAACATCACACACTCCTTGTCATAAGCATAAAAGAATTTGTAAGCATACTAGAAAGTTATGCACCACAAGCATTCTTTGAGTGTTAAATCTAGAAGTTCTCCTGTGGCTTTCTGGTCCTCTGCCAAACATTCTTTCATTTCAGGGATGTCTCACAGAGTGCAACAGACAATGGTCTAAGCTTTGGGAGTATGGAGTATATGCCAGGTACACCATACTACCCCAGGAGGAATTAATTCAATTTGCCTTCATTTGATTCTAATCACACATTCATCTGTTAGTTGTAGCACTGAGTACCTGCAGCTTACATTTTTAATTAACAGCACTGTTATAGCTGCAACTAGGGGAATATCAAAAGTGCATTCACAATTCAGTTGAACTTTTACATCCTTTTTTAATTTTACAGAACACACTGTGCCACTCAATTTTTATAGTGCATGAGTCGTATTTTCTACATTTGCATCTTTACGTAGATATAAACCACAGCACTAATATAAAATTTATATACTACATAATAATAGGGATTTACTATATAAGGTTTAACAATGGCAAATTCTGGATTCTGCACCTGGAATGGGGCAACCCTGATTGTGTGTATAGACTAGAGAATGAGAGGCTGGGGACAAATGCCATGGAAAGGGACCTGGGGGTCTTGGTCCATGGCCAGCTGAACATGAGCCAGCAGTGCCCTGGCAGCCAGGAGGGCCAACCCTGTCCTGGGGGGCATCAGGCACAGCATCACAGCTGGGCAAGGGAGGGGATTGTCCTGCTCTGCTCTGCACTGGGACAGCCTCACCTCCAGTGCTGGGGGCAGGTTTGGGTGACACAATATAAAAAAGGTATAAAGCCATTAGAGAGCATCCAAAGGAGGACAAGAAAGATGGTGAAGGGCCTTGAAGAGAAGCTGTATGAGGAGCAGCTGAGGTCACTTGGTCTGTTCAGGCTGGAGAAGAGGAGGCTGAGGGGACACCTCATCAAGTCTACAACTCCCTCAGGAGGGGAAGAGGAAAGGCAGACACTGATCTCTTCTGTGGTGACCAGAGATACAACCAAGGGAATGGCCTGAAGTTGTGTTAAGGAAAATTTGGACTGGGTATTAGAAAAATGTTCTTCCCTTAGAGGAGGGCTGAGCAGTGGAAAGGCTCCCCTCAGAAGTGATCACAGCACCAAGATGGACAGACTTCAAGAAGTGCATGGACAATGCTCTCAGGCACATGGTGTGGCTCCTGGGGTGTCCTGCAGAGGGCCAGGAGCTGGACTTGATCCTGATGAGTCCTTTCCAACTCAGCATGTTCTGTGATTCTATGAACTTTACCAAAATAAGATATACAAAATAAACCTAAAGTTTTAGATATGCCACAAAACAAACTAAGTTGTTTCTGGATATTCTGAAAAAACCAGTATTGTAAAATTATTTTGAATATGACACAAAAGAATAACTTCATTCCAAAACTTCTGTGTTTCCTCAGAAGACTACCCCTTCTGAAGTAATCATTCTTTCTCCTTTTAAGTCTGTTCTTCAACTACTCACCTCAAATTCTGCAGCAAAGGATGTCTCTGGGCAAAGTCGGACCAAACCAGGCGGAACACAGAAGAACACTCTCATAGAGGAGGAAAAAAAACTATATTCCATTTCTATTCTACCCATAAAATGAATTTTCCTTTGTTATGTAACTGAAATAAGAGTGTCACTGATAAAATGTAATGTATATTCATAGTAAATAGCTTCTTGTTATTGAAAATGGTACATTTTTATTTGTAATGTAATCAACTATGGGTGATTATGTCTCAGGAGCAAATATTACTGCTTGCATATTTTATGTATAAATATCTGTTATGATGGATTCTGAATGTTGTTTCAGAATTTTTTTTTTATTAATAAAGAACAAAGCTCTAAATGCCATTGCTTTAAATTGAATGATGCAATACAACTTCAGGCAGAACATTCCATGGTGATACTCCAATAAAAAACAATAAGAGTTCATTTCTGACCCAGAACAAAAAAGAAGCAATAATGTTTGCAAAGACAAGAACAAGTAAGAAAAAAGGTAAGAAAAGAAGGTAAGAAAAAATTACCAAGCAGTCTGGTAATTAAACTAGTGGAAAAAAATAGTGATTTAGGTCAGGAAGTCATAGGTCAGGAATTCATTTTTGTGGTGTCATAAACATATAATTTTAGTTTTTCAGCTGCTCTGACTTATTCATCTATATCCATGGAAAGGCTGTGTGGATTCTTGGTCAAATACATAACTGCCAGAGAATTGGTGTTTCTGACTGCAGAGGTGGAGCAGTCACATTTGCTGAGGCTTCAGGTTGATTAGCCTAACATGCAGAGGCCCACCTGTGACTGGGATTAGTGCAGAGAACTGCCCTGTAGCTGGGCTCTGGAACCTTTAGCAATCCCATCTGAATGACCAGTTGCCTGGTCACTGAGACTTCAACAACTGTAATTTGGAGCTGGGAAGTCCCAAGAAAGTTGTTCTGACACCAGATCCCAAAGGTCCTTAACGACATTGCATTGAGACATGGCCCTTCTAACACAGCTCTGATATTTAAGTAGACTACACCTTAAGAGACAAACAACATTGCTTAATGGTTAACTGAAGTGGTGACCCCCTTAAAAAAAATGACTTCTGTAAATTCGTATTGAATGTGGAGGCAGTATAGTTCCACCAGAGGGATTGTTGCTGGAAGAAATTTTGATCTATCTTCATGTGGCAAATCCAAAATTACACAGAAAATTTGTAGCAGACAAAGAAATTGAGACAAAGATATGGAAATAGTTGCTTAGTACCAACAAAACTTTCTTCTCTACAAGAGTATGGTAATTTTCTGGGAAGGAAAAAACATTATTTTGCACCTTTCCCACATGTATTTCTTCAAAGGCATTTAGGAAGTGAATGAACACTTGTTCATGTGTGCTTCACTACGACTTCATCAACTTAACAGATCAAAATTGCCTCATTTGTGTCTACTGTGTAAACACTCAAGTGTTTAAATATTGAAAAGGCATACTTTGGGATGCTAATTTAAATTCTATAGTAGTTAAAATTAAAATGCTATTTGAGCTTTTCCATGTTCTGAAAAAAATTCCTGTGAAAAAATTTCTTTACAGAACATATGGTAAATACATCCTAGATATGGTCCTTCATTAGATTCCTTCATTACATTCCTTTCATTAGGAAATATTAATATTCTTTGCTCTCTGCTGGTATACTGTCCTTCTCTGTATCAATGAGCTTAAGACAGACGCAAGCATTAATGAGGCAATTTTAAGAATTAAAGGGACACTAGAAAAGGAACAGGTTCATACAATGATATTTCTTTGCCATAAGTGCATAATTTAAGGAAATATTAGTGTTTCTGCTGAAGTTTTACAACCTATGAAAAGGGAAAACTAGCTGCCTGTTCTTCTGGTCAACAGTACCCAACAAAGTCTGAGTCAGCACTTCAACTTCTCATGCTCTTTTATAGCCTTACCCTACTAAAAAAACCAAACCATACCAAAACAAAACAAAAAAAGCCCCTCAACTCTCCTAGCCTCTCTATCCCAACCTCTTTTACGCAGAAGATAAATGCAGTAACAGCCAAATCCTACGTTTATATTTGTACATGAAGTAATTTTCAAATGAGGTTTAATGGATTCTAACAATCTGAGTACAAAATGGTAAAGGCACTTATTCAGTTTATATTAAACCTATGTCCATGGGACAGTCATGGTTTAAAAAGT